>JBBPUG010000225.1:0-32688 GCA_038094535.1 Tubosaeta aff. alveolata
ACTTCCTTATTCCTCTGTTAATATACCTTGGTTACTCACTGTGGACATCAGTCCTAGCTCCCAGAAGCCCCTTGAGTCGACCCAACAAGTGGCTAGTCCGCTTCCTCAATCCTCAGCTCTTAACAACATCTTGGTTGGCATAGATAGCATTATCTGAGTCTGGTAATTATCTTCTCACATGTTTAAGAAGATTGAATTCAGACCTAATGTGATAGGCATACTAATACATGGAGTCTGATTCTATTATATGACTCCCTTCTAATCTCTTGTTTAAATTTTTATCATACAGAGTGGAGGAAATACAGAGAACACAGATCACATTGATGAATATCAACTGTCAAAACTGGACTCTCCTTGCTCCTGATTGGGGTTAGGGGGTTGAAGATACAGAGATGTGAAGATGCAGAGGTGCATAGGGGTGGATCTTGATGCAGGACTTATGTGTCATGCCCCTGTGTATGTTTAGAACCCTTGGGAGCAGAGTTAGGAGTTAAGGAGTCAAGTGGAGTTTAGGAGATGGTTAGGAGCACAGGAGATGTTTTAGTCAATATTCTGGCTAAAATACAACACAGTACACTACAGAATATTTATACTATGGAGATACATAGAAATGACTATAAATGATTAAGACAGAATGTTAAATTACTAAAGTAATGAGTAAGACAGAGGAATAAATAAATGGAAGCCAGAGTTGTGCACTAGATATACAAATAGGTGTACTGATGTGCAGTTTGATCACATAATCAAATATATACTAAATGAGATAATTTCATGTGCTCTGAAAGTCAGGTGATACAAATCTAAGAAGATTGCACTGGAGTTGGTCAAAAGGATGACTGGAGTTGGAACAGCATATGACATCAACCCTTTTAACTTTGGTACCCTAATGGGACTATGCAATTACATGCTCAAATCTGTAAGCTCCACCCCCATTGTGTTCAAGTGCCATCAGAGAGTCTCTGGCATTGAAGTATCAAAATGTGGTCAAAACAGCCAATATATTCTTCTTACAGGATGAAAATGAAAAAGAGAAGATCTCTGTCAATAATCCAAGAGCTGAATGATGCTCAAGTTTTGTCTTTGATTGGTGGGAATTCTCAGGCCAGAAGAACCCATTCATAAAGTAGAATCCTACTGCAGATCAGAAGAGCAAATTCCCCATTGGTCCCACTCCTCCTTGGACCTTACTAAAGACAATGATTGCTAGGAATCTAATGCTGACGCTGAAAAATTAGATCTTTCCCTCATGATTTATAGCAGTTTCCAAGAATAATGAGATTAGTCATTTTTTTCTCATGTGTGAACTTTGATCTGTCCAAATTTGAAACACCCCTCCAATAATGACAACAACAATGACCTGTGTGTGACATGGGTAACCACTGCATCAGCACAGACCTCAAGGAGAATGCCCTCAACCTTTGGAATCAAGGTTGGGATGTGAAGGATGTCTGTGCCATGTATGGCTCTTCTATGCTAGCCTGTACTGATGAAATGCCTATTTTGATGAGTATGGCAACCTCAATTGACCACCACCAATCCAAGGACAGTCCCTCCATATCCTCACCTGCATGCTTATGACTGCTTGTGAAGAACTTTTTGCAAAAGAATCTGACCTCTACCTTGATTAAGTTGCCACCTGGCTTGCACACATTCATGGCATCCATATATTGACATCAATACTCTCTTGCAATCTTCAGGAGGTTGGACTCACTTGTAGAATTTTGTAGAAAACAGCCACATAGCAAAACAAAGCTTAATGTGAAGTCTGACACAAGTCCATTTGCACCAATTTCAAAGGCAACAGAAGTGAGTTTGTATACATTGATGAAACCAGCAAGAATGAACTCACCTGGGCATGACACTACAGGAGGGCAAGGGCTGGACAGCATGTGGCACTGTCAGATGTCTCCATTTATGGAGACCTGTATTCATTGACAGCAGTGCTCACTGTTGAAGGCTATATGGCTGCAGACATTGTGGAGGGGTCATTTGATGGCCCCTTATTCTATGACTTTATTGCGATGAGGTCATGCATGATATTTTACTGCTTCAGGGCTTCATCATTGACCACAACTCTAGCTTCCATACATGAATCCTTTTCCCACAGAGAGATCTGTCCTGGTTCTTGATAACTGCTGTATTCATCACAATGAAGATCTTGTAGATTTGATCCAAGATGCTAGTAAGTGATTATTGGAATATGTCTACAGTGACAGCTCAGCAGATTTAGGCTGTCTCTTACTCTACCTTCCACTGTACTCGCCAGACCTAATGCTGTTTGAAGAACCATTTGATGTTTGTAAGTCTACTACACATATGACCTATATGCTAATCCCTGAGTGATAGATAAAGCATATTTGTGATGTCATGCACACCTTCTATGAGATGATGAAAATCAGATAGACATTTTGCTTGATGCATGTGATTGTGTCACTGCTGAAATGGCCATTGGTTGGTTTAGCCACTTTCTTCTGCTTTGATTATGAGTTGATCTGTTCACATTTAAAGCTATTTTTTTAAGTGCAGATGTATGTACTCTAGGCTTATCCATTTGTACTTACTCGCCAACATCCTGGTATACCACATCATCAGATTGCACATCATGATATGAATGCATGTACTGGAATAGAACATATCATCCACCTCCTTTGTGCCACCCTCATCTGAATCAGAGGCTCAACAGACATTTCCACACTTTCCACAGCCCAACTACCAACATCCACCATATCAACCATTTGCTAATCAACCTCAAATCCCTCCTTAAGTTAATTATAATGCCTTTTGGAAGGGTTCACCCATACTGATGAGAGTTGATGTTAATGACACAATCAATCTAATGCTCATGCTGGCCCATCATATCTCTTACAAACAGTAATGGACTTTTCAAATGATTTGGAAAACCAAAGACTATTTCTGTTAAGAGCTGAGGGTTGAGGAAGTGGACTAGTCACTTGTTAGGTCAGCTCAAGGGGCTTCTAGAAGCTAGGGCTAATGTTCACAGTGAGTAATCAAGGAGAGAACCATAGTGGACAACAGGCTCTACATGTGCATCAAGTAAATACTGGTAACCAAATTTGCCACAATGCTAAATATGTTATATTTGGTGATTCCACATTTATTTTGATCATTGATGGCTTACTGCTTTTTATTTCAGTTTCTAGTTGTCATCATTCAATTCTCTATCTTCATTATGCCTACATCCAACTTTTTCCAGCTTATTCTGACTGGTTCATTGCTCTATGTAGCTCCAGAGCTCCTAACTTACATATATTCAGCATTGTGGTTGATCTATTCACTAGTATTTACTTGAATTACACATAGAGTCTGTTGTCCACTGTGATTCCCTCCTTGGTTACTTATAGAGCTTAAAAGTCTGGTCCTAGGACCATCAAAGATCAAGGACCAAACACAACTGGACCATCAAAGACCATTGAGTTTGGTCCTAGTTGATCTTAGTCTTTGATGGTCTTGATCTTGATCTTTGGTTTTTTGGAAAGTCAAGGGACTAGTTGCAACCAGTTGCAACTGACACAGCCACCCCCTAAATATTATCAGGAGTACCCCTGAATTTTCTAGTATTTTTTTCTTATTTTTCCAAGTTTTACATCTAAGTTTTATACTTAATTATGAAGTCAGAGGGAAAAATAATGGATGAGCACATGGATTTTGGAAGTGAACACATGTATAAATAATTTGTTCACACATATTCTTTATTACAATATGCATATATTTACTTGGAATATGGTGAAACATTGGTTAGTAGTTGTGAAATGTTCATAGAAAGTAGATAGATACATGGAAATTTAAATGGTCATATTTCAATGAGGAGTGGACCAAATTACATGAGTAGGGTGTCTTTTTGAAGCTAGAAATCAGGGCTATCATTTACCATCGGTTGTGACCAGTCCACGACTGTTCAAGACCATCCAGGACCAGTTTTGGTTAGTTTTGGTTTTAGTCTTTCATTTTCTTATTCTTAAAAGACCAGTTGGGTCTTGGTCTTTCTAAATTAGGCCAAAAGACCACACCAAACTGGACTTTTAAGCTCTAGTTACTCACTGTGGATGTTAGTCCTAGCTCCCAGAAGCCTCTTAAGTTAACCCAACAAGTGGCTAGTCTGCTTCCTCAATCCTCAGCTCTTAATAGAATAAGCATAAGGTAGGAGCTCCACCACTGCACAGAGTGATGAACAGCTCAGAATGAGCTATAGAAAGTTGGATATAGGCATAATAAAGATGGGGAATCAAATGGTGACAACTAGGAACTGAAATAAGAAGCAGTATGCCATCAATGAACAAAATGAGTGTGAAATCACCAAATCTAATAGCTCTTCCTTTATTATCAGCAGATGCCATATGATCATGTTTCATAATAGTACAACAGTTTCATACCATTGTCTATATATGTGTCAAATCCTTATTCAAGTGAACTATACCATACCATATGGTATCTATTAATTATATGTAAAGGTGGAAATAAGACTGCCTCTAGCACCTTGGACCTGTACCACCACCATCTTCGCTTTAGCACCCACCTCATCTCTCCAACCCTCTGCCATCCCAGCCTCACCAGCCCCAACCCCACCACACAAATGCGACTTTTAGGTGCCATACACCATTCACCTGTCTGACATTGGGAAGTGCTTCCACTTCCTGCTGAAGAATATGTTACACACTTGTTTTGTCCCTCCTGACATCCCCTCCTACATCATGCATTACTGCCTGTCCTCCCCCCCTACTTGGACTTGAACAATGAAAGCTGGACCCAATGCTAGAAAGTCCTTCAAAGTGCCCACTGTACCCACCTCCTGCCTATCACGCTCTCCCAAAGCCCTCAAATGGTTGGTAACTGTGTTTCACTCCTTCAAGACCCATCTCAATCCAGATGTCTTGGTCAATGGCAAAGTTCCCCCTCCCCTCCTCCAACTGTACTAGAGCAATATGGTACTTCATATCCACTACCACATGGCCTAGCACCATGCATCCTTGGACCGTGAGACCTCTCTGGCCCCAGCCAACTCTTTCCCACCTTTCACAGTGGAGTATCAATCAGTCGCCTCTCAAACCATAAGCCTCTTGAAGGCGGTTCTTCAAAGTAAATCCCCTCTCACCCACTCTACCTCTGAATCCCTGCCTACCTGTGCAGACTGCCGCTCTATGAGCATTCTGTATTCCTCTGTGGTCTTCCAGGTGATGGAACTTGAAGGTAAACTGGCTGCACTACATGCTGCCTCCACACCCAACCCTCCCACTATCCCTGGAGCCACCCCTGCCACCTTACTTCCTGCTGTTCTGCCTATGCCATCCTCCTTTTGCCTATCTGCTACAGCCAACCCCTTCTCTATTGCAGCTGGCAGGGCTGCAGCCCTGCCCTCCCAGCCACCCCATGTCCAACCTGTCCGGCATGGAAAGGCAAAGCAAGTGCAGTTTACGAAATGAGTCTGTGCACTCCCCCCAATGGCGTATGCTATCAAGACCCCTGCAATGTGCTTCCTGGATACACTTGGTGTGATGGCTGTAAGTCTTTCAGCTGGTTCATGTCGGTCTAACTAGTAGTTTGCTTTCTACCTCACCTCTCATATGTATTTTCCTCCTTCTTCTACCGGTCTACCCTCTCTACTCAGCCTTAGCTGGCCTAATCCTATGATTCTTAATTGCAAGTCTTATGCCAGTTGTTATTGCTCTGACATTCTTTGGGGCTATGCCCTAGTTATGTATCATTCCAGCTCGTTTCCCCTCCTTCTAGTGCTAGTCTAACCAAGGACCCACCCCTTTATGAGCTTCACATAGTAATGTCCTACATAGGGTAATGTACCCCAAATAGACACAAATGGAGTTAAAAAAAAAAAAAAAAAACTGTCTCTACTTATGATACCCAATGTCTTAAATACAGTGTGACAAAGCACATGTCATTAGATCACATGTGCTTATTATAATTATGAGCATAATCATATTCAACAAAAGAGGCACCTAGATTCACACCATATATAGTACAGCCCCTTACAACTATAGTGATGGCAATCTAAGCTTACCAGCTGTGTAGTATAGTCATGTATGGTTTCCATATCACAGATGGTGTTAGGATAGTTGCTAGATGCCTGAAATTTGTAAATCATAAAATTCAGCTTGTGCTCCTTTCCTTTTAGGCTGTTTCTGAGGTGTAGGTTCCAATAGCCTGCCTGCAAGTGCAGCTATTTGATGACTGCAGATGACTATTTTTGAAGTTCATATGCTATATAGTAATCACAAGTCCTGTTCATAAAGCACTTTATTGATTTCTGAGGTTGATAATCACCTTGTCAAGATTAACTTAGACTCTATGAATAAAAACAGCAGCAGTGGCCAAGTTAATTTGGCTTGCTTTTGCCTACTATAGCCTGCAAACTCATACTATCAATCTGAGTGTGAATGCAAGACACTTAGAAGAACAGTAGATTACATCAATACAACTATTTTCTCCTTAAAGACATTCTTCACTTCTGTAGATTTTATGCTCACAAACAATGCAAAGAAATTTGCTCTTTCCATTTTGAGAAGTAAGCCCAATGCAACCCATGCTGTTCTTGACTGTCTGTTCACACATATATGCCCTACAGTCACTGCATTTGTTTCCATTGTCCTCAATATAGTCTTTACAGAAGCTACAGTAATGCTTTCAAACTGTAAGCAGCTCTTGACCTTCAGATCAGACATGGTGAGTCCTCCATTAGTGTTTTCAGGTCCAGTTGCACAACCCCAAAAGACTAGCAACTGGACTGCAGTTGCAATTGCCTCAGATTGCAATCAGTCCAGTTGCAGTTGCCTTGATTTTGGAAAAAGAAAAAGAAAATTCCAAGGCCATGTCAATTGTAAACTGGATTCCAAACCCCTCTTATTGCAGCTTAGTTAGATGGCATCACTACCATACAGCAGTCCTTATCTGATGTTGAGGTTTGGCTCAGAGGGCTGTTCTTCCTAGAGGCATATATTATAGCCACTCTACAGGCAGTTGATCACCACAAAGTGATGGAGTCTCAAAATGTTGTGCCTAGATATTGGTCAGATGAGTAATCCAGAGGTCCTGGGCTCTTCATCAGTCCAGGAAGAGGTGGAAGTTAACTCAAAGCTATTGTGTATCTTTTGACTGCACTATAGGTGTGTAATGAGAGAAGACAGGAGAGATGGCTGAGTGAGAGGATGGTGTGGGCAAAAGTATGGAGCACTTCCTAATCCTGAACAACAGAGGGGTGGGTGTGAGCTATGATCCCCAAACTTTAGGAGGAAGACAATACATGCACTGAACTCCACAGACCCTTGAACTTAGATGAAGGACAGTGTGATGGCATAGCCAGCTAGTAGAAATGCTGGGCTGACTGGGTGGTCCACCCTGTTGTCAGTAGGATTGAAACTGTAATGTTACAGTGGGTAGCATGGTAGGCACTCAGACACTTGGCCAAGGTGGGTGGGGCTATGAGAGGACATAGTCCACAATCACAGGTGGTCTGATGTTTTCAATATGGGTGCCTTCTATAGAGAGAAGTGCTTGATATCTGTACTCTCATAGAAGATGCTCTCTAAGTAGAATTGATGCTGGACAACATCCTTTATAAAAGTAAGAAGCATTACATTGAGAATACAAGATCACTTACCAAACAATATGTTGATCTTGTTCAGTTTTTTTTTTCTAGAAACTAGTCTTTGACAGGGTTAGTTTATCACCATGGAGATCCCTAGCTTAGGCAACATTCAACTACATTCAACTATGTTTGACCAGTGTATTTTGTGCTGACAAATAACTCTCTTGGCTCAGACCTGGTCAATATTGAGGGTAGACAGCTTTAATAATGAAAATGTGTTTGATGTCTCCTTCATAATGTGGGAGATGTTTTGTGACATGGTGCTTGATCCACTCAAGCACCAGAATAATTGGACAACACTGACTCAAGCAGATTGTATCATTAGTGGATTGGATTATTCCATCAATTATCTGGCATTGCATAGGCAGTTTTGGCCCCCAATTATGCTGGTGTGACATGCCACCAACAAATGGAGCCACCTAAAAAGTATTCCTCAGGATTTCAGGCATGTACTACAAATGAAATTATTAAAGGTCAGAGAAGAGATACACTTGGATGTAGTACTAAAGTGAACCCACAGTGAGTGTGGTATGAACGTATTGTTACCTGCAGTGCAGCCCTAGCATCATACATGGAAACCCCTTAACTCACTCACCAGTGGAAGCACATTCTGGATGGCACAAGAATATATCAAAAGTTTAAGTGAGATAGAAGAGTGGAGGGTCCTTGTTGTTGATGGAAGGTGTTTTGTGGTCATCCACACAGGCAATTTGTTGGATGAGGGGTGGTCTGGCACACCAATACAAACTTTCCTTATGCTGAAGAAAATATTGCACACATGATTGATCACAGTACATCATCTTATTGCATGCTGTGTGTTAGAACAAAATACAAGATATCCCATGAGGTGTCTCAAAGTGAGAAATTGACTTAAAGAAGAAATGAATATTCTGACTTAAGGAAATTACAAGCAGTACTCAACTATATATACTATTGTATATGAGCTATGATGTTATGGTGATGTCATAATAGAACGCTCTAGAAAATTGTCACATTACCCCCCCTTTCAAGGATAACTGTCAACAGGCAGAATATCAAACATAGAATCATCAAAACCAATGAAAACACTTTCAAAAAAGCTAGGAAATCAGAATTTGAGACCATCACAGACATTGCAGATAGAGGAGTTCAAAGATAGATTGGACATATGCACAAGAAGTCAGTAGAGGATGATTGTCAATGTTTTAAGGCTTTTGTGGGATGAATGGTGGTAGGATGTTTGCAATGAAAATCTTTTATAGTGTCCTATACATTGCTGAGTTTGTTCAATGGAATCTATTTGTTCCCTTTACAAGACAAACCTTTCTAGTGGATAAAGTATTCTATTTTCCCTTGTCATTCCTAAGAATCTAAGATGGATTCTATTTCTTTTCTTCTGCTCCATGAATAATATCTGATGATGGTGAAGTTTTGTTTTTGTTAAGAGGGAAACATTGCAGATGTGTAGGGATGTAATGAGCACTCATTGAACTCAGGGTGCTTTTCTTACCATTTAAGATCTAGCTTGAGTTTATATGCTGATGATCTCACTTTGGCAAGTACTCTAAATAGTTGCCAAAGTAGGATCATTGGCATTATCATTGATCATTCAATATTATCCTTGAGTCACCACTTGTCAAGATCTACTGCCAGGCCTATTCTGTAGTTGAGGAGAATTTCATGCATGCTTCTCAGACAACATCACACTCAGCCCTGACATGACAAAGATGTTTGAAGTACTTGTACAAAAAATGAAATCAAGTGATCATCATAGTCACAACAGAGGGACAAGCTGAGAGACAATGTGGAGCAGCCCAAAGCAGATGATATCATGGGAGAACTGTAGCAACTCTATCTTAGTAAATATTTTCCTTGTCTTGTGTGCCCTTTGCATTTCTGGATGGGTGGAGTGGGCAATCACAATTTTGGGCTGAGAAGCATCATTGGAGCAGTTAGATGATGGGTTGTTGTGTAAGATGCACCATTGTAACCCTCCCTATGGCAGGCGCCACACTGAATCTGTTGTTTGGCAATTGGTACAGGTGTACTGCTTTCATGAGATGAAAGGATGACCAAATTGTTTGAGCAGATGAGTGGAGCAGCCAAGAATAGCAGGGCAGCAACAATAGAAATGTGCTGATGGATAATGTCAATGATTTGGCCCCTGTAATGCTCTGTTGTAGACCAGCTGGTCTCCTTCTGAAGGTCAAAGATCATCTTGATCTTCTAAGCATGTGCACAAGCTATAATGTGGTCAAGGACTGTGTTGGGCATAACCAATCCAGGCTCCATGTCATACAAAAATCCTTCTCCATAAAGGGATTTGGTCACATCCTCCCTCCAGTCCTCCATTGTGTTGATGAAAGCAAGGTTCTGTGAGTCAGACATTGCCACTTTGGGTATGTGAGAATGCCTGGGACATTTAGGTAGTTTGGGGATGGAAATCAAGTACTGCTTGAAGAAACTGGGGTTCTGAACATTGCAGCAGGATGGTAGAATGGTGAAGATGTGACCAGAAATGGAAATTCTCTTACCTGCAACCTCATCATTGAAGAGCACCTTCACCACCTTATGATGGCAGCCAATACCTGGTCATACATCTGCATTGATAAACCAATCCATGGCCAGTTCAAGATCAGAGGCTGAATAGTTTGTTTTTCTCTTATCCTGCTGCCTAGCATTAATCTTCACTCAGATTTTGGCTTGCATCTGAGCCTCACCGTCAGTCACCTGAAGACCCACTTTGTTTTCTGCATAGGAACCTTTGAGTGACCCTATATCATTAGGTTTGTTGTCTGAGGAATCACTGGTTTCTTTATCTAACATAGCTATTTCCAGCTGCTCTGCTGTGGCTGGCGTATACCACATGTGCAGTACATTTTCACTGGCATATTCTCTCTCAGCACAGCACCATTGGTTTGCCAATGGACCATGACATTGAGGACCCCTACTGAACCTAGGTAATCCTGAACACAGAAAACCTAAGGCCAAGCAATGGAGAAGTTGTGTAGAGTTCAACCTGCCTGTGGTGCTCCTCAAACTGTAGGGTGATGGTCAGACAGAGAAAGACAGAGATAAATCCATGTGAAAAAGAAAACTAATGCATAGTATGATGCTGCTGGCTATAGTGATATAATCTCTGAACAACATGCTCATCAATATAAAAAGTATATGAGGATGTACTTGGAGTGCCTGGACAAATTACTTCCAGGCATCAACTGGTAGCCAAACCACCATGCTGCATTACATCTGGATGCCTTTCTGCATTGCTATGAACCTTTACATGGTTGGTAGATGTTCCCTTTTGAGAGAATCATTGGAGGTCTACAAAAGATAAAGAAAAACCATAAATTAGGTGAGTGATAATAGTGTGAGCTTGACAACTGTCTTACATATGAGCTAGGGGAACTTGAAAAAACAATGTTGATGACCTTCTGTGTAGCTGCCAAGGTTAAAGCAATCCTACAGCATCCTAACACCCCATAAGTTGTACAAAAAGCATACCATATCCTGCAAGACTGCTCTGCTATGGCCAATGCAGCATCTGACACAGATATCTTTCATACTATGACAGAGGAAAAGGCAGAACTGAATGTCAGCGGTGACACAAAAGTTGTGCAGGTCAGTGCTAAAGTCAAGAGAACCTTGGAGAGTTTTAGCATTAGCATACAACACAAAGTTAAAACATTCTCACACTTCACACTAGCAGGGAAGTGATACATGATCCGAGAGGTATTGCAAACTGACTGCAACATATACTGGAAAGAGAGGATAGTGTGACTTGTGCCCAGAGTTATTGAATCCATCTTTGTATTGTATTTGATGAACAAAAGAAGAATGTTCATCACAGCAAGGAGAAACTTACCAATCCCCCTTGATACTGATGATCCATTCAGAGCATACCCTGACTTTCAAGCAAGCCTATGGCAGCAGAAATGTACATCAGAGCTCGGCATATTTCCAACAACAGGCATAACTTACTGCCATACAATCAGAATGCCTTGGGAAGCTGGAATAATATAGTGTTGAATAGCATAAAATACAGCTCAGGATGCTTGGAATGCTGTATAGCTCATTGTTATTGATTGGCTGAAGAAATCAATCAGAGGTTAACTCACTGAGATAAGAAACTTGGCTGAGTGTCTCCTTAATTACTTGTCTCCTAAGGCTAACAATTCAATTGTCAGGGTGGAACATGCAATGATCTTGCATCTATTTGATTATTTGTCTGGCTCAAATTTAGTGCATTTTTATTTGTTGAGCTGTATTTACAATAATAATTGTATTCTACAGTATACTGTAACACCCAAGAAGAGTGGCATAGCAATATTATATGAGTGGTGTAAATGGTGGAGAAAAAGAAAAGGTAATTGTGGGAAGTTTGTGTGTAAATAGTGTTGGACAATTAATCACATGTGACCACCAGAAGGGCCGTCTGTGTCAGCAGAGATCTATAAGAGGGAATTGAATTTCATGTACCAGGCCATCAGAAATGTCTACTGGCCTATGTGAGAAAGGGCTTGACAACCATTTAGCACACTTAGGGGCATTTCAACACTCTGCTAAGCAAGTGATATGACTCATGGTGATGCAGATGACAATAAAATGCACTTTGGATGACCCAGGGTGTATTAACTCAAGGGCACCTTCAGATTCTCCTGGCAGTGTGGTGAGCACTATTTGTACAGTGACTCCTGTTATTTACCTCTTTCTTTTCCCCACCACCTTCATAGATTAGATTAGTCTAATGCAATACATAGTTGTCATAACAGTTGTAGTAGTAATTAATGATGAACAACAAGAGTAGGTGTTGGTGGTTGGGTTCAGAGCATATAAATGAACAATGATTGACAATAGTGACAAGTAATAATGTTGTCAAGTGATTGACTTGGTACACTATGATTGGTCACTTGGCAATAACAAAAATGACTAATTAATATAATGGAGGTATGAATGAATACTGGTAAACAGATCAGCCACAATGCTGAATAAGTATAAGATAAGGGCTCTGAAACTGCACAGAGTGATGAAAAAGCCAGAATAATCTGGGGAAAGTTGGATATAGGCATAATGGAGATGGAGAATCAAATGGTGACAACTAGGAAGCAAAATGAGAAGCAGTAAGCCATCAATGAACAAAATGAGTGCAAAATAACCAAATCTAACAAGTGGCTAGTCCACTCACTTCCTCAATTCTGAGCTTTTAACAGGGAACTTGTTGTTGCTCCTGAAAACAGATCCCAATAGCAAATAAATGGTTATTACCTGAAAATACAACAAAGATGGCATATTACAAAAGTATAATGCCAGACTAGTTGCTAGGGGATTTACATAAGTGCCTGGCATGAATTATATAATATGACATTTGCACCAGTTGTCTGATTAGAGACAATCTGCACAATCATTGCACTAGTGGTTGCCAATAACTGGGACATCCAGCAGATGGATGTTCAAAGTGCCTACTTAAATGGCAACTTAAAAAAAGAAATATAAATGCAACAACTAGATGTATTTAATAATAATAGAACAGGCTGTCTATTTTGTATGATCAAAACTATCTATGGTCTCAAACAGTCTGGTTGAGAGTGGAATCACAAATTGGATGATAAATTATGCAAGAATTCAATCAGCATTCTGGATTTAAGCATTTCAAGGTCATTTCTCCCACTGTTGGCTTTTCCATTCTATACATCATTCTTGCCATGGTGGTGATACATGAACTCCATCTCTGCTTTGTCAACATCTCCCATACATATCTGAATAGTGAAATCAATTATATGAAACAACCAGCTGGATTTGCTAAGGACAATTTTGCAAGCTGAAGAAAGCAGTCTATGGCACCAAACAAGGTGGAAATCACTGGAATTGCAAAATATGAGCTGTGTTGAAGTCACTTGGTTATAACCAGATCTATCAACTTAGTAGATGACATGTGTGAATTTCCACAAACCTCACACTTATTTTGGCTCTTTTGGCTCTTCTCCTTGGTGGTGCCAAATGCACATGGGATCCCTTATACAGTTGCACAGCCATGATGTGTGTGCAGAATGCAGTGCAATTTGACATTCTGCTACCCAAGCATTGTGCCCTTTTTATTTCTGTCACTTTCTCTGTTCCCTCCTACTATACTATAACACAACTATGCTATACAAATTCTATCAGATTACTATTTCAATATATATTTTCTGTGCTATTTGGGCAAGTCTATATGGTGATTTTGCCAAGATCAGATAACAGATCAGATAGAGTCTTTGTGTTTGTGGTTTTTTTTCTAACAGGTGTTCTATGAAAGTGCCTCTCTTGGATTATGCACTTGATCTTCACTTTTCTCTGATATGTCAGCTTAAAAACCTGCTATTGGAAAGAAGTGCCTAGAATGCCATCTGTTTAAGTTTGCAGTTGTCATTCTCATCTAAATTCAGTTCCTTCAATCAAGTCTCTACTATCTGGCCTCTTCAACTCTGTGTGTTTGCTGGTTACCATAGCCTACTTAGGCTTTGATAGCACTATAGGACAAAGATATGATTGCCTATAGAAAGCAATAGGTGTTCTATCTATTCCTCTTCCTACAATTTGTCTTAGGTATATGGCATGATTTTAGGATTGATAAGAAGGGAGTTTTTTTCAGTGAACACATCTTTGTAGTCTTGGCACCATGTTTGGATGTTCTGTTCCTACTTGATCTCTTGTTGAGTCAGTTGGGTCAATAGAGTAACCTTGTTGATCTCATTCTGAGGCAGACTCTCATGAAGAGATACCATAGCATCCCAGAGTGGAATTTCCTTGTTAATACTTACTGTACCAAGAGTCCAATCAATAGTAGAGTTCCATTGTTTAAGCCAGGGCATTCCTAAAATGATTTGTTGTTTGCCAAGGGTAACAATATGAGATAGAGATGATCAACAAAAGAGAAAATTTGGGCATTTGCTCTGATATTCTACTATAGCTCCTTTTTGGTTGGGTGAACCATGGCCATAAAAGATTTTGGAAGAGGTTTTATCCCTATACAAAGAGCTGGGACCAGGCTAGGGTCAATGAAGTTTTCAGTCACTCCATAGTCAACAAAAGCAATGGTTTTGATGATGTTTTGTCTAACTTGTAAGTGAACAGGCATGGTATTCCTACAAGTACATCTGGGAGAGAAGATGTTGATATATCCCTTTTTCAAAAATCCTAGATGCAAGGCTGGTAATCTTTTCTTTAGAGGGTTCTTTATTGTTCTCAAAGCACATCTTCAAGGTTTGGAGAGTTCTATCAGGACTCAAGCAAGGGATGACTCTAAGTGAATCGCTATCTAAGAAGACGAATGAGTATTCCAAGACTGAAGTACAAACATGATGCTATCAATCTACTTATACCTAGTCTTAGAAGCCTTGTATCAGATTGATAATGTACGTATGTAAGTAGATTAACTAATTGTGAGGAAAAAACCTAACATTACCCCTTCTTAAGCCGTGATGTTCTAGAACAGCATGGGGAATCAGTGGAGTATCAAAAAAGGAATCGTCAATGCTATGCAAAGAAGATTGGAACACAAGGAAGTCTGGATCACAGAATCCAGAAGAGACTGGGGGGAGGGGAATATTCATACAGATGGGACATTGGCACAAAGGATTGTTGGTGTCAACAGTACATAGCTTTATAGTGCGTGAAGGGTGAGGTGTGGTTGAGTAACATTTGTAGAAATCACGAACAGCTTCTTGTGCATTGGCAAGTTCTGAGGAGCATTTCCACTTACACTCTTCACGCGGGAAACCTTTCCAATGTACGAAATACTTGAGCACACCCCGACATTCCCACAAGTCAATAATATAATTGATCTCCTGTTCGGGCTGTTGATTGATGAGAACAGGTGGGGGTGGTGGCTCCATTGTAAAGGATATTCATTGAAAACAGGGTGAATTCCCTTCCATGCATGATCCAATTTGAGTTTGTATGCGCCAGGGGCAACCTTTTTGTCAAATTTGAAGGGGCTGTAATGTTTGTCATCCAGCTTTTTAGAAGAACAGTTTGAGCGAATATTTGTTGCCTTGAGAAGGACAAGGTCACCTGGTTGGTATTCTGGTCAATCTGCTGATTTTTGATCATGGAAACACTTCATATCCAAAGTGGCACATTCAAGGGCATGCTGTGCCTCTCGTTGAGTTTGGCACATTTGATCAGCAAAGTCCTGTGCTGCTTCGTTGCATACAGTTTTGCAATGCCCAAGTCCAATGGATGGCTGCTGCCCATAGTTGAGGTAAAATGGTGAAAATCCAGTGGCAGATGAGGTTTTTTGGTTGTGGGCAAACTCAGCAAGTGGTAACCAATCAGCCCAATCAGTCTGAAGATGGTTGATGTAGATGTGGAGATACTGTTCTATTTCAGCATTAAACTGCTCGGTCTGTCCGTCCATCTGAGGATGGTAGGTGGTGGATGGGTTTGGTGTG
Source organism: Tubosaeta aff. alveolata (assembly GCA_038094535.1). Classification (NCBI taxonomy): domain Eukaryota; kingdom Fungi; phylum Basidiomycota; class Agaricomycetes; order Boletales; family Boletaceae; genus Tubosaeta; species Tubosaeta aff. alveolata. The sequence continues at coordinate 16,024 of JBBPUG010000225.1, forward strand.
ATATGGAGCAGGGTGCTTAGGTCATTCATAAAGGATGATACGAACTGTGGCCCATGGTTGGATATGACCTTCTGTGGTATCCTGTGAAGTTTGAATACATGGTCACAATATATGGTGGCGACACCAGCAGCCAAAATGGTGTTGGTGACAGGAAACACATGGAGCATTTTGGAAAATTGATCAACTACTACAAGGATTGTGTTTTTTCTGTTTGATTCTGGTAATGATCCAATAAGGTCAATAGAAATCTCCTCCCAGGGTGCTAAGGAAGTCATGTTTGGATGGAGCAGCATTGAATGTGCAGTGCATTTGGGTTTGACCTTTTGGCAGGTGTCACAACCCCACACATACCTTTCACAGTCTCGCTGTATTGATGGCCAGTAGTAGTCGTTCATAATAAGATCCCTTGTGTGACGTACACCAGGATGATCTGATGATGAGTGGTCATGATTCTCTCTGAGGATCTGTTCTTGTAGAATTTTGTCCTTGAGCACATATAATAGATCCTTCCAATATACTAAACCCTCCTTCTCTGTTTAGACACCATCCTTTTGCATCAACCCTTTGTGCACATAACACTTGCATTTGTATTGATTTTTGGCAATTTCTGCATTGATTGAATCTGATGTCAGAAGTGTTTGAAATTGTCAGACAAATAATCATTCTGGGAGAACCACACATTGAGTATCATCACAGTTCACCCCCTCTTCATGGTCTGGCCTCTGGGACAGAGGGTCAGCAGGGTTTGTACAGCCAGGACGATGACGGATGGAAAAGTGGTATTTCTGGAGCAATTGACTCCATTGTACTTGATGGTGCAACAGATCTTGCAGCTTCATGTAGAATTCCAGATTCTTATGGTCAGTCCAGATCTCGAAAGGATGAGCGGCACCAAGTAAGTAATGACGCCAGTCCTTGAATGCATGAATGATTGCAAGCAGTTTAAGGTCAGCTGCATGGTAATTGCACTCAGCATCAGAGAGTGAATGAGAAAGGAATGCAATCGGTCACCACAGATTGTCTTGGCATTGTGAGAGGATGGCACCGACATCAAAACCAGAACTGTCAGTCTCTACATGAAATGGGTCGGTGGGTGTAGGCATGACAAGAATTGGTGTGGTGGTGAGTAGATGTTTGAGACGATCAAAACTGCACTGGCACTTGTCAGACCAAAGGAATGATTTTTTTAAGGAAGTGAGTGCATTGAGCGGGCATGCCTCACATGCAAAATCTTTGACAAAGCAATGATAAAAATTGAGGAAGCCAAGGAATGCATGCAGTTCTTTTTGAGAGGTAGGTGTTGGCCAATCAGCCACTGGTTTAATTTTGAGCAGGTCTATTTTCATTTCATTATGAGAAACCACAAGACCCAAGTACTTGGTTGCCTCAAAATCACATTTTTTGTGTTTAAGATAAAGGTAATTATCATGAAGAATCTATAAGACCTGCCAAATGTCATAAATATACTGGTCATGAGAGGAGAAATAGATGAGAATGTCATCCATGTAAATGACAACCCACCCTTCGTTGATCATCTTCTGAAAGAGATGACTCATCATAGTCTAAAACATGGCAGGAGAATTAGTGAGGCCAAAAAACATGACGAGGGGCTCAAATAAACCACGATTGGTGCGAAAAGCACCCTTTCATTCATTGCCCTTTAGCCCTAGTAAATATCAAGTTTTGTAAAGTAGTATGCGGAATAGAGCTTGTCAACAAGTTCAGAGATGAGGGGGAGTGGGTAACGGTTTTTGATGGTTATGTCGTTAAGTTTGCCATAATCTTGAATGGGCCATAGGCAGCCATCTTTTTTCTTCACAAAGAAGAATGGTGAAGTGAAGGGAGATTTAGAGGGGCGGATACAACCAGATTGAAGGTTCTCTTTGAGGAAGGTGTTGAGCTCACATTGTTTATTGGCAGATAGATTGTACTTCTTGCAGTCAATGACATGATCACTAGGTTTGAGTTTGATCATGTGATCCCAAGGGCGATGCGGCGGGAGTTCATCAAAGCTTTCCTTAGCGAAGATGTCCTTATAGTCATAAATGTAGTTGGATGCTGCCTCCTGGAACATCTGTTTTCGTTTGGCAGTGGCCACTGCAGCAGTGATATCAGTTGAAAGGGTACAATAATATTCATCGACATTCAGCTGGAACAGTTGGTCACCATCTGTGAATTGTATGCAGTCCTCTTCATCATCATTGTCATCGGTTGGTAGAAGACCTGGAACATGATCGTTTTTGCAACGAAATATGAGGCTCGGGGCTTGCCAGTCAATGGACAGATTGTGTAGCTTCAGCCAATCATGGCCAAGGAAAACGACATTTGTGCTGAGGTTGGTGATTGTAAGCACAATTTGTTCTTTGTGATGGCTGACTTTCAGCCCTACAATCATGAATTCAGTGATTTGGCCAGCTGAGTTTGGTGTTCTGTCAGCATTGTAGACAGGGATGGGGTGTGGAAGTTTGAACATTTGGAGCCCTTTTTCAATGACAAAGGAGTGATTGATGGAAGAATCAGTACAACCTGAATCAACGAGAGTGGTGACCAAGAAGGTCTGAGAATTGGATGCAGTAAGGACGGCAGGAAACTCTAGTGATTGCAAAGATTGTACAGCCTGTATGAAATGAGGGTGCCATTGTAAGTCAGCAAGGACCCAGTGTACCTCATCAGAAGACATAACTTGGAGAGAGGCAATGAGGGCCAAATCAACTTCAGTCTTGCAGGAGTCATGCACAAATGAATGAAGGTGTTTAATGGCATGCTCTTTGTCCTTTGTATTAATGACATTTTTGATCCATTGGATTAACCACAGATTGGCCATGTTTCGCCACGACGGCTTGTCCGATATTTGTGTATGTTTTTTTGGTGTTGTTGTAGCATAACGGGCACCAGCAATTTTGAGTGGTGGGGGACAATCAGTATGCCAGAGGATCACCTGGTGATAGGTTTGGAGGTTTGGAGGTAGTGTGGGAGGTTTCAGTTTGGGACTTTGTGTTGATTTTGGTCATGGGCAAAACATCCAAAATGATGTTTATACCACTAGTACTCAACCTATTTGAAGGAGCAACAGTATGACCTAATCCTGTTGCTCCTGCACAAAATCCAAGCTTGAAACATGTGCATCTACAGCACGAAGCGCAATACCTAAGTCATTCTCATTGTCATAGTAAACCCAACCTCCTTTGTAGTCCATGAAATTCTGCGCCCTAGGTGGGCGTTGATGATCCTTGCACAGTCAATCCTTTCCACATTTAAAACACTTCCCCTCTGCATGTGCCTTGCTGATATCCATAGGGACACCACCTTGGGCGCTGAACGTCCTGGGTTGATTAGGGTGGATGTCAGTAATGGATTGAGCAGGCGTTGTACTTGTGGGGGCTTTGGTAGGAGAGGATCTGAAAAGACATGTGGATAGATGTTTCTTTCATTCGGCGATCTCAGCAAGAGTATCCAAGGCATGAACAAGGGCAGTCTGCCATTTGAGGAGAGTTCCATTCAGAAGTAGGTCAGAGTTTGGACGTTTGACATATTCAATGATTTTGTTGTGGAGTCCCTTGCGTGTGATTTCAATGAGGACTTCGGCGTTGTTGTGTATGTTGAATGTGATGCTGGCAATGAGATGGTGCATGTGGGTGAAGAAATCCTCAACTGTTTCTTTGCCTTGCTTCAGAGCAAAGAGCTTTTGCTGGGCCTTGCGCCTCAATCTGGCAGACTGGAAGTTGTCTTTGACATGGTGTTTCTTAGTGGTGATCAGTAGAGTGGTGACAGGTCTGGGGGTTTGGGGGCCATTACGTCAAGGGCGGCCAGATGATCGTAAGATCATAAGGAACGTTGTAAGGTCAGAGAGTTGGGTGATTCCGCTACTATTGATGCAATTGATTATGGCATTGATGATAAAAGCCCATGAGAGGTGGTCAGGGAAGGTTTTCATATATGTTTGAAGCCAGGTCAGTTCGATCACTTTGTTTCTCAATGTTAGGTCAAGAAGGTTGATTTCTCCTTTGGTGCAGGGTTGCATAAGTTGGTCAAGTCGCAATCCTGGGGGGGATCTATCCCCATTCCATAGAAAGTTGCAGGATGGATTGCAATGATCTAGTAGTTGTTAAGGGCATACCTTGTGCTTTTGTGAGGAATTGTGTCATCCCACCAACGGTCATTTGGACGATAAGTTGTTTTGCATCTAGAGTAGGATTGGAAGTGGCCCAGTTATCTAATTTCTCACATATTTTATCTAAAATTGGTGACCACGGTTGTGTTGATTCTACCCTATTTCCGATCCATGCGCCTAGTATTCATGTTGGGTGCCCATCTTTAGCAATTCTGATTTCTGAGCATAGTGGTTCATCTGTAGCATGAAGTTGCCACAAGTCTATAAGCCATTATTGGTGTGTTTCAGATCCAATGGGAATAACTTCTGTTTTTTCGAGATTAAATTTTGTGCCGGATGCAGTGCACCATTCAGTAAGGATGTGTTCTAAGGTAGAGTATTTATCTGATTCTGAGAGGTACACCGTAGTGTCATTGGCATATAGGTCTACTTTTATTGTCTTATTTGAGCCTGGTATATTATATCCTGTTAGGTCTGGGGAGTTTCGGATTGCTGCAGCGAGTGGTTCAATCGCTAGGTCGAATAGTAGACATGACAGCAGGTCTCCCCATGGGTCACAAGGTATGGTTGGCTTGGGATGCCATTTATCATGACAGATATTTTAGCATATTGGTAGAGGGAGGCTACTGTGTCTATGAAGTGTGCAGGCAATTGGAAGGTCCGCAATGTGTCGAGCAGGTATCTATGGTCAATTTTATCATATGCTTTTTCTTGGTCTAGGGCAACTATTGTGCCATTTTCTTCCATATACTCTGTGTAGGAAACCATGGTCTCCGCAAGTTGGATGGGGTTAAAAATCGATCTGTGGGGGACAAAGACGGACTGGTCTGGGTTGAGTAGTTGTTCCACATGGGTTGTGAGCTGGGTCACCAACGTTTTGATTATTAGTTTATAGTCAGTATTAAGTAGTGTGATTGGAGAGTAGTTCTCAATTTATGTGCAGTCTTTTTTCTTATACAGCGGGCACATCCAACTGAATGAGAAGTTTACATCCTCATCTGCCCTATGCAGTTGGATGTTTTGGAATATGGTTGTCATGCAGGATATGACATCAAAGGACAGCCTCTGTAGGTGCTTTAGTTGGGTATGGGTGTTGTGGAGGGCCTTCCATAGCTCATATGGTAAGCCATCTATACCTGCCACAGTGCCATTCTTAGAGACAACAAGGGCGGTGGCAACTTGGTCATTTGAGATCAGGTCGTGAAGGCTTGAGTGTTCTGCTGTGAACTTCTGTTCATCTGGGATTTGTAGTAGGGCTGTTGTTATTGTTCTTTGTCAGACTGGGTGATTGTAATTGAGTAGGTGGTTACGTTGCAGGAAGTCATGGTAGTCATGGGCAATTTCAGCCATTTTAGCTGACTGGTCTGTTAGTGTGTCCCTCGTGAGGTCATATAGGGAGTAGATTATGTCCTGTGGGCATTTTGATTGGTGTAGTCTGGTCCAGTATTTGTTGAGTTTCTTATCTTTTGCATGCCATCAGGCTTACACTTGTGTGCGGGCGTTTCTGTTGCTCTTGTCCTCTAGGTGTTGAATCTCATGATGTAGCAGCACAATGTTGGCATGGTGGCATTTGTCATCGTCAAGGTCATTGCATTGTTCTAGGTGTGCAACATCTCATTTCAGGGCATGTATTTTGTTACCCATTTTGGCAAGTTGGGCTTTTGCAGCTTTTGATGGCAATAGTCATGGTGTCTTTTTTGAATTTAGACCAAAGTTTCTGAGGTTGTCGGGAGTCGTTGTGAGGTAGGGCAAGGAGCTCTTGGAGGGCCATTCTGCACTTGGTTAATTGTGTAATGAACAGTTTGTCAGTAACCAGAGTCAGGGGCAGTGTCCATTGGCCTGAGCTGATGTAGGGAGTTTTCAGAGGGACAATGTGTGCTAGAACCATGCGGTGGTCAGATGGGATTTGTGAATCAGTGATTTCCCAATCGTATAATAACTTAGAGAGGGAGCAGTGGGTGTAGATGTGGTCTAGTCTGGATATTGAGTGTGTGGTACTTATGAACATAAAGGGTCTTGTGTTGGGGTGGTCGTGTCACCATAAGTTTTGTAGGTGGAGGTGGTCTTGGAGGCAGCGAAGTGCATCTGTGGCAGAGTAGTCGTCTAGGTGTAGTGGGGATCTGTCAATTTGGTCTTTGACTAGATTGAAGTCGCCTAGTAGAATGTCAATAGTGTGGATTCCGAGTTCATTCAATTTATCATCGATTGTGTTCCAGTACTCAGTGTGGAGGTTATGTGCATTAGAGGCATATATATTGAGGATGGATAGCTTTTGTTCATTATGCTAGGTGAGTGTTAGGAGCAGTGCTCTGCCAGGGACCAGCTCTGATACTGTTACAGTGTAATTCCATATTCGTTCTTTGTTAATTACAAAAGCAACTCCAGCTGAGGCACCTGGGTTTGTTGGGTTGGGCAAGTTGATCACCTTCATATGGTGGCTGTATAGCTGATCTATGACACTTATGTGGTCAGGTTCTAGGTGGGTTTCTTGCAGGCAGAGAATATCTATATTTTTTTATATAGTGTGCAGTGGATATCCGACCATTTAGAGAGTGGGTTGCTGGTAAGGGTGGAGCAGGCAGTACACCCTTTAACATTGAAAGTTGCTAATAGGATATTGGCACATGACCAGGGCATTGTTCCTGTGTTGCCTGGTGGGGCGGCTCATTGGAGTGGTATGTGTGGGGTGGGTTAAGGGGGCCCGCCTCCATGTTCTCTCCATGTGTTATTGGGGGAGGGGGGCAGGGCAGCTGCTAGCCTGCCCCCTCTGCTCGGAGAGAGGCTCGAATCATGACTGGTAGAAAGACCTGGGTGTTGGGGGGAATGGGTTTGTGAATCAATATGCCATTTGTCTCGGCCTTGCTATATGGCATGTTTGGCTGGCCACAGTTGACTACCGGTCAACAAAGGGACATGCTGGGCAATTTACAAGGTGGTCTGTCCGATCCACATCATAAAATAAGCAGCTTCGGGTCCTACCCAATGGGTCATCCCAGCCTAAATAGGCTGCCATTTTTTAGGGGTCCCTATCCTGAGGCTTTCCTGTCCCAAGTTGGTCAGTATATTTGGGCCTCAGGTTTTGCAGGGTTTTGTTTATAGGCCTTGGACGGAGGCCATAGACAACATCATATTTCTATTTACATTCAAGAACATGGGTTATGTATAGTAGGTCTTTAGTATGGGGTGCAAACGTAGTTGAAGAAGGCTCTAGTTCCTCTCGCATGTCCCCGTCCTCTTGTAAGTGGTTGTTGGGGCCTGCCTCTCATGAGTTGTGGACCATTCCAGCCTGGTAATGTTGGGAAAGGGCATAGGCTGGTTGGGTGCATATATGAGTGGCACAGGTTGCATTGGGGGATGTGGGAGTGCGGTCTGGTGCCATCCAAGTCAGACAGGTAGGTCAGTCTGGCAAGCATTGCTCATAGGTTGCCCCAGGCATCTGGGGGTGTGGTCAGGTGGGCGTTGGAGAAGACATTGAAGTGGGGGGTGAGGAAGCCCCTGCTGGTTTGATGTCAATGCATTCGACTGTGATGGCATGGATAAAGACATGGATGGCATTGGTGAGTTCTGGGCAAAGTGTGGGTCTTTGTCGTGGATGGTGTTTGCTAAGGTCATGAAGGCATCCTGTTCGAGAAGTGATTGTTTCACTGTGGCGCAGATGGTTTGTTCGTCCATGGTTATGAAGCCTCTTAGGCTCAGGAGGAGGTTAGGACGTTGTACGCTGAAGGGGTGGGCCTCAAATGTGACGGAAGTGGTGGACCACATGTGCTCTTGGAGAAGGGTGGCTTTGAGAGTGGGTGGGATTTCATATACTAGGAAGGCGTTTGGGTTGGTAGGACCATTTTCAGTGGGCATGGATAGTGGGGAGATCCAGACCTTGGCATCCTTGAATTTGAGTATGCTTGCTAGGTTCTGTATTGTGGAGTGGATTTTCTCCACAATCACCTGTGCGGGCTCTATGGTATCCTGGCCTCTCCAGTTGAAGGGGCAGACAAGGACCTTAGGTTCTGGTACTGTGAACCAGTGGTCTAGGAGTGGACTCTCCAAGCGGTCAATGAGTTCCATGGCTGTAAGGGTTTTGATGTGAGGGAAACCTCCATCAGGGGTGGGCATGAATTGCAATCCATATGGACTGTCTACTGTACGCAAGGCCCTTTGTCCCAGGGCATCTCGGTTGCTCTCACTAACTGCCATGTATGCATGCATTTCAGCCTCTATTTTGGTGGTGGACTCAGTCTGTGGTTTGGGGGGTTGGGGTCCCAGGGGGGTCTGTGGGCTCACCTTGCTAGAGGGTGGCATACTGCCTTGGCTGGATAGTGGTGAGGGGGGGAGAATGTGCAGGGCATGAATGGAGTCAGCAATCCCTTGGACTGGGTTGTCCAGTATGTCGTCTATAATGATATCCTTGCTATCTCTGGTGGTAGGGGCAGCAGGGGGGGTGGGTAGTTCATGGGCAGTTAATGGTTGTGTGGGGTCATCCTCCATGGTAGGGAAGGGGGAGAAGAGGCTACGGGATGGGGAGCTTGGAAGAGAGAAAATGTCTGCCCCGAGGGAAGGTGGGAAGAATTTGGCACCTGGGTTGGTGGGCGGAGTGTGCAAGTATGGGAAGAGTGTGGGGGTTGCCAGTTTATTGGTGTGGAGGGGGGCCATTCTGTGTTACAGTGCAGTCATGAGCATCGTTCATTCCAGTCTTATATACAGGTTGGGTATTGTACTATCCATAAATGGACTCCATGCGGTGTAGGTGGTCTAGGTCTGCTTCCAGGTTTGCCTTGTTTTGCTCTGCCAGTTCCATATCATATAGGGTTGTGAGGGTTTGGCGGGATATGGCAGGAATGCAACAGAGGCCATTCCAGTGTGGGATATCTTGGAAGGAGCATGCAGGGGTCAGGTGGTCTGCTCCATGGCAGGTGGTGCAATAAACCATGTAGCAGAGGTAGAGGTTTCTACCTGCCAGGTTGGAGTTGTATGACAGCAAATGGAAGAAATCGTGGATCCCAAGCCATGGGTCAGGGTCAGGGACTGGGTTGACAGTGGTGATGCTGATGATTGGGTTGGCGGATGGGAGGGAAGGGTCCACTGCATATTTGATAGTGATTAAGAAGCCACGGAATATGGAGAAGGCTTTTTCGGGGGGAAATGGTAGGGTGTTTGATGTAAAAAGGTTAGAAATATTTTTTGGGGCTGTTATGGAGAGGCCAATTTTACGAATAAGGCAGAGGAACTCCGTTGTTGTTGTCTGGGGTGAGGAGTAGAAGCTAATCAGCTGGAGTTGAGCATGGGTGGTGTTGAATTCCATCGCATGAAAGGTGATATTGGGGTAGGACTAGATATGTGTTTGTGTGAGGTGGTGTGTTTGATACAAGGAGAGGTTGGTCAGTAGGAATGTGGGGGGGGCTGGGTATAGTATACGGTGTTCTATTAGGTCAGGGTAGTGGATGCATAAGGGGTGCAAAGGGGGGATTCCGAGAATAAAACACAGGTGGGCTCGAAGAGTTTGGGCAACAAGGTTAGCCCTTGGGTATTATGGGTTGTCATTGAAGCTGAAGACTTGGACAAGTAGTTTAGGGGCAGGTATTTGGGTCCATTTCGCCTTTATTTCTTTTTTCAGAAAGTCAAGTGGTTGGTTAGGGTAAGCGAAGTATACCAGGGGGAAGTCTCCAAGGGGAACTGGTGTTGCTCCAGGGACTGGGTATACTGTTAGGTGGTTAGAGCAGTCTTTATGTGGGTGGTGGTGTGCTTACATAGTGGGTATTTGGAGGGGAGGGGGGGAGAGGGTTGTTTACAGTATATGTGGTGGGTAGGTAGTTCTAGTGTGTAGAGGTTTGGGTTGACATGAGTTTTGTTGTGGCGACTTTATATGGGAGGATATGGGGCTGCGTATTCTGTGTGTGTGTTGGGTTGGGTTGTTCATTTGGGGCGTTGGGTCAGTCTATTCTAATGTGTATTTGGACTGCATATGTCATTTCGATTTAGTTTTTAGGTAGGGGAGGGTCTATTAGTGGCATACGGTCTGGGTGTACTCTAGGGTATTACCTTAAGACATCGTTTTGTAGGAAAAGACCTGTTCTGACAGTTCATTAATAGATTATATTTTGCTCAGGTAAGGGGTGCTCTTGCAGGATTTGAGACGGGGGGTTGCTTGTCTTTATGGCCTCAGATATGTCGGGCAAGTAGGTAGGGGGCCAGATAGTATCTGCCATTTTTTTGGCCTTGCCCGCCTTCTTAAGGTGTGGGAAAACCAACCATGGTGGTGGTAGCAGTTCAAGGAGCCCTGTGGCACTCTTTCAGGCACTAATAAAAACACGCATTCACTCAAGTCCATATGACAGCAATCAAGCCAGCTTTCACACTTGCAGCCCAACCAGCGGTGGTTGATTTTAGTGCCGCTAGTCCACACATTTATTCCACCTACTAATGTGCCTTAGGTTGCATCTTCTTCTAATTAATTGGATAGACAGCCACGATATGATGTAAATCAGGCATTTCTTCATTGTTCATATACCACAATGTTCTAAACTACTGTAATTATAATCTCTAGTTATGCCTTATTGGTACTTGAATCATCGAAGGGTACCTCACCCAGTGCTGAACCTCATTGACATGTTGCCGGGCTGAGTTTGATTTGAGCTGTGTGACCATCTATGACTTGTTGTGACCTCTGTGTGACTGTCCGAAGTTTATATGCTGTTTGAAGTTACAGTAGGTGATATTATCACCAACCACAATGACAACAAGGGTGAGGGTACCCAATGGTGCACCTGCCACCACTGCACCGACAATGAGGACAACAAGGGCAAGAGTACCCAATGGCATACCACCACCACAGTGCTGACAGCAAGGGTAATGGTGCAAAATAGCGCACCTGCTGCCACAACTGCCAACTATGACAACAACAAGGGCAAGGGCATGCAATAGCACACCCATCACCAAACACCGATGACTAGGGTGACAGTGTGAAATGGCGCACCTGCACCACCACTGCTGTTACTGCGACAACGAGGGGGATAGAGTGAAATCATGCACATGCCACTACTATACTGACAACAAGGATGATGAGGGCAAGGGTATGCCAGCAGAGCAGCACACGATACACCCACCACTACTGTGACGAAGACAACAGTGGCAGGGATGACAAGGCAGTGCAACCATGTGCTGACACCACCACCACCATCACAAAAATGGTAGTGGCAAGGATGGCAAGGCAGTGCAGCTGCACCAACCACCAGGATAGTGAGGGGCACAATGGCATGTTGACACATCCATCACCACCACCAGATAGCACAACTGTGTGCCTAACCCAACCAGGATGGCAGTGGTGGTGAGGGTGTGCAACTGCACACTACCACACAACAACAATGACTGGTTGTGTGCGCCAGCATGCTAACATGGTGGCACACAACATGCCCACCACTACCATCATGATGGAGGGAGAGCACAGGCAGAGGTGGTATGCTGTCAACCACCCGTGGCAAAAGTGGAATAGTGAGTTCATTACCGTGTTTAATTGTGCTTTTTGTACATTTTATTTTATTTTATTATTTGAAAAGTGTCAAATAAATGGAAATAAAGTCTAACTATGTAAATAACAGTATGTCATTATATATGCCACTGTACAGGTCTTTACAGGTCCATACAGATTTGTGACTCTATGTAGAATAATGCAAATATACAGAATTCTCAGTCAGTACAGCTCTGCACAGACTCTGTACAGAGCTGTACAGAGGGGGACTTATCCGTGGGTCTGTAGAGCTGTATTAGTCTGTACAGGTTGAAGGGGGGGTGATTTACTGATGTGTGTAAGTGGAGTTGTGCAAGGTCACAGAGTGTTGTGCTAGTATGTGCTAGCAGAGCTCATAACCTGTTAAAGTACTAGATAGGGGCAGCAATGCCCAACTTAGACTGTGCCACAAGTATTGAGCACAACTTATATTCACCTAAATAGGGGCAGCAATCCTCAACAAAAGTAAAGTAAATACAATATACTGAGAACCAAGTAATGTCTCACCTCAGACTGTGCCACAAGTACTGAGGACAACTGAGGTGGGACAAAGGAGTCAGAAGGGTTAAATAGTAACAAGGATATGTGCTTGCTTAACTCCAGAAAACTCCAGAATAGAATAGGTGAAACTAGTCATGCTGCTTCAGAAAATGACAAAGGACACAGCAGTGTGTGTTCAGAGGGAATAGGAGCACAACCAGGTGATCAACACAAGGTATGACTATACTACAATAGGTATAAGTAAGTCCAAAAAAAGTAAGATCAAAGATGAGTGAAAAGTAACTGGAGTTGGTCTCTGCACAAACTCTGAAGATGTCTGGAGTTTATATTTTCATAGTAGCTCCGTCTCTGCCAAAACCCAAGGTGGCTCCACCTCAATAACATCTTCTATCAGCTCTAGAGATGATGTCCAAAAATGGATCAAATGGGATGAAAAAGCCACAGTATCATCCAAGACCACATCTCTGACACCATCCTTCTACAGACTGAGTCTCACACCTCCACCAAAGATCTTTACGACGCCCTCCTAGCTCTGTACCAGAAAGCAGACCTTCCCTCTGCCTATCACTTGTACTGCCAACTCTTCATGTTACAGTGGGATGGGAAGTCCAACCTCTCCAAGCATATTGCCTCCCTCCATACTTTGCAAATGCAACTGGCAGGATGAAGTACATCATTGATCCCAAGATCCTCACCATCATTCACCTTCATTCACTCCCAAAAACCCCAGAGTGGAGCACCTTTGCATCATCAGTCATCAACACCACTGATAAGAGCAAACTCACTTTTGACTCCATCAAAATCCACATTCTCTCTGAAGATGCAAGACTCAAACTATCTGCGAAGCCTGACTCCACTCACTCCATGAACACCAAAGGAGAACAAAAGAAAAAGAGCTCAAAACATTGCAAGTACCATTAGACCAATGGACATAGCATGGAGGAATGCAGAAGCTCAAAATGGTGGCCACAAGAGTTGTAGGAAAAGTACAAAAAGGAGAATGTAAATGTGGTAGAGGGCCCTAGTCCGAACTCCAACCCTCTGGATAAGACAAATGTAACTAGTGATCACGTAGACTGCACCTTATACCAAAACATTCAGGCATATATCTCATCCAATCTGAGGTCCTCACAAACACAAATGACCATAATTGACTCCAGAGCAATGTCCCACATGGTTCCTCACCAAAACTGGTTCACAACATATTCCGCACTATCTCCTACATGTCCAATCCAATTCAGAGACAACTCCATCATACAAGCCACTGGAATCAGAATGGTCATCCTCCACTCAATCATAGGCAAGCACCAATATGAAGTCTCCCTTAGCAATGTCCTACACATACCAGAATTCACACTCTTTTTGATCTCTGTACCCAAACTGTCCAAACTAGGATTCTGCACCCTATTCCTAGAAAAGTTGAACTCTTGCTCCATAAAGAAAGGACATCACATCATCTTACTAGGAAATCACAAGGACAGCCTTTACCATGCTGCCACAACTTTGAAAAGAATCCCAGATTCAAGTCTTGCCTCAGTAGATGTGAACATTCTTCATTGCTGACTCGGACATATCTCTGTACCATGGATCCAAAGCATAATGTGAAAAGGGCAACTCCATGGTATTGACAAACTCACCAGAACACTGGAGTTCTATGAACCCTGTACCATAGGCAAGCAAAAGAAAATGCCATTCAAATCACATGAAACCCCACAAACATCAGCACCCCTACAAATGGTACATACAGATGTCAGGTGTCTGATAACTCCACAGTCTTGGGAAGATTTCAGGTACTAGCTCCTAATTGTCGATGATTACAGTCAATTCCCTTGGATATACTTTCTAAAACACAAAAGTGATGTCCGCAACACATACCTCCATTGGAAAACTGATGTTGAAAACTTCTTTTGCATGGAGATTGTCTATTGGAACTACACATCTGGTTTGTTCAGAGCAATGGGGGAAGCGAATACATAAATAAGGACTTTAAGGACACACTCAGAAACAAAGGCATTATCCTAGAGACCTCCACATCATACGCTTTAGAACAAAACAGACTTGTGGAGCACATGAATCAAACACTGTCCCTCCTTGCAAACACCATGCTCAAAGATTCCAAACTCCCCAAATCCTTTTGGATGGAGGCAATGTCCACCGCTGCATACATTACTGCCCAAAGCCCAACATCTGCTCTCAACGGAGACATGCTGTACCATGCACTATTCAAACAACAAGTCGATCCCACCTTACTCTGACCTTTTAGATGTGTTGCATACACATTAATCCCAAAGGAACAGTGAAATGGAAAATTCCGATCTTACAGATGAAAGTATATTATGATAGGGTACACACATGGACAACAAGCCTACAAACTCCTTGACCTGGAACAATAGGCCATGATCTCCAGCCAACATGTCATGTTTGATGAATCCAATACAATCTCAAACTCCGAAGTGACTCCTTGGACTTGTGCATCCAAGAGTCAGTGGAAGGGATTCACCACAAACCAAGTCCAGAGGTTCAAACCAACCCTGGATGACAAAGATGATGAATCAACTCATATAGTCGCTCCAGTTTCAGTGGAAGATGTACACACTACAGACGAGGTGCTCAACCTTGCAGATAAAGTAAGCCAACTCCATCTTCAGCCTACAATTCCTAAAGAAACTCCAGCTCCATCTCTAACTCCATTACACCCTCCTGTATAGATAGTCAGAGAAACTTGAAGGAGCAGCCATGTGCGAAAGCCTGCAAACAAAAACCAAGACTATCAATGCACCTTAGACAAGGAAGCACGATAGAAATGGGGGGACATGAAGACTCTGCTGAGGAAGCAGAAATTAAGGACACTTTAGATCCCACAGAGTCTAATGAAGAAACCTCCAGTGAAACTTCTGACATACCTGGAGCTTTTTACAGCTCTGACAAACTCCACAACCAAATCTTCACCAGAGTAGCCCATGGACCCATGGAAGAAAACTTACCAAAGACCATCAAAGAGGCTTACCAATATCCAGACACAAACAAATGGAGATCCACAACGAAAGAGGAACTTTTGAGTTCAAACACAAACCACATCTATGAAACAGTTCCACTCTCAACCAGAATAACTCTGATCACATCCAAACCTGTTTTTCAGATCAAGCAAAACGAAAACAGAGATCAATATAAAGTCCAGATTATCATGTGAGGTTTCACCCAAAAAGAAGGCATAGATTATCATGAGGTATTTGCTCTGGTTGCAAACCTTGACTTTGCATGAACCATTGTAGCCCTCACTGCAAAATACAACCTAGAATTGGATCAAATGGATGTATCAACTACATACCTAAACAGAGAATTGGAAGAGAAGCTGTACCTCCTATCTCTGGAGGGAGTACCCATCCAGCCTGGACATTGTTGGCAACTTCAGAGATCATTATACAGACTCAAACAGGCAGGCAGGACATGGAAAAAAACTCTAAACAAGAAATTAGAAGAACTTGGCTTCACAAAGTTAAATGTGGAGACATGTCTCTATATTCTCTGGAAGCAAAATCAGGTCTGTTTTCTTGTCATATATGACAATGATCTACTCCTTGCTGCCAGCACATGGAGCTTCATAAACTGCATAAAATCATCATTATTATCCACTTTTAAAATGCATGACCTCAGAGAAGCCAAGTTCATTCTAGGAGTTGAAGTCTGATACAACCAAAAGCTTCGTACCATATCCTTATCACAAACTTAGTACATGCAAACTGTCTTCCAGCACACCAGGATGGTGAACTCCACCCCATGCCAATCATCTATACTTTACGGCTTGTTATTATCTGCAAACAATCCAGAGGATGACTCCATGGTATTGGAGATGATCATTAACAGAACTAAGGTGTCATACCTGATGGTCATAGGTTCAATCATGTACCTCATGATGGAAACATGACTGGACCTCACATACTCTGTTGGAACCCTCAGCCACTTCAGCTCCACTCCCAAAAGGTATCATTAGAATGCCACAAAATGTGTACTTTACTATGTTTGAGGTACCACAGACATGGAACTCTGATTTGACAGGAATGAAGTGTCATTGGACATGGATTTTCATGGATTTTCAACAACCTGTGAGTGGACATAATATCACTTGCTTGAAGTCTATCTTCAGCTTCCTCATCCAGAACTTCAAGCTCTACCTCAGCTGAAAGCTCTGTAGGGATCCATGAAGGAGGCACTATATGAGCTTATGGGAGTTGTGTAGGGTTTTCCTTCAGAATGTCAGGTTCCCCATCTATGAAATGATATCACTGTTGAAGTACTAAATAGGGGCAGTAATGCCCAACTCAGAATGTGCCACAAGTACTAAGCACAACCTGTATTCACCTAAATAGGGGCAGTAATGCCCAACTAAGGTAAAGTAAATACAGGGTACTAAGAAAGGAGCAGTGTCTCATCTCAGAATGTGTTATATTTGGTGATTTCGCACTCATATTGTTCATTGATGGCTTACTGCTTCTCATTTCGCTTCCTAGTTGTCACCATTCGATTCCCCATCTTCATTATGCCTATATCCAACTTT
>JBBPUG010000226.1:0-32666 GCA_038094535.1 Tubosaeta aff. alveolata
CAGCCCTGCATAGCCCGATGCCTCATGGCATCCTCATGCCCCGCGTTGCTATGCTGTATTAGGAAATTCCATATGTACCTGAAACGTATAAATAGTTTCATGTATTTACGGTTAAAATAAGCTTTTACCTTCGCTTCTTTCATATCGTTCTGTCACCCCACTATCTAATCTCCAAGGAGATTATCTCTATACCTTCACCAAGCACTCTGCAAGTCAAGTGAGTCTCTTCGCTTGGCGATTATCCTTTCCCTGGCACTGCACACCAGAGGACTGTGTTAGGACTTGCCACCCTATCCCCGTTCCTTCAATGCCGTCACAGCAGCAGCAGCAATCATGGTGGTGAATCTGGGGTGTTGCTTGGTAGCTCTTGCCCTCCTTGCTGTCGCGGTGGTGGCACACTGTCCACATCGTGGTATTGGGGTCTGATAGTGAACCTGCGAATATGAGCAGTGTGCAAGCATGATGATCAGACATTTGATTGATAACTTGTGTCTAGCTGGGGGATTCAATCAGGTGTTCCACATCTGCAAAGCAGTAGAAATCACATCACAAATGTTGGTGTTCTATTGAGTACACAATCATTCTGATTGGTCAAAAAGGCTGGAAGTGAGAGACATATACCTAAATGTGGGCAACTTCCAAAAAGAAATGGTCACTTGCAGGTGGTTGGTCCCCTACCTCGGCTAACTGGGATTTGGTTTGCAGATGCAGGTTGTTCTTTGTCGTGTTCGTCAGTCACAGTAAAATGTCAACCTGCGAAAGCTCCCATGAGGCTGGGGCTCACTGCTGCCCCGACCCTGCCCTTCCGGCAGGGGTGTATCTTTAAGCTACGCATCAGGGTGGGACCCAGTATGTCATAGGACATGTGGAGGGAGATACGTACTTGACAGGTGGGGATAATACCAGAGCAAACCAGACCGGAATTCACATGCTGCCCTCCGCCGCCGCCGACAAACAAGGTTATGATCCTTCGATGAAGGCAGATAACCCTGGTACTCTTCGCACGGTTCACCGTTGTCTGTCAGAATCACGCGGGCGGCCGGGGAGGAACGACGTGTATACTTGTAGTATCGTGATGTGTCTTCGTCATATTTCACAATCCGAATTCCGCTGTGTGTACGCGCGTCATCTGAATCAATGCGTCATCATCTTCGATCACTTATCCAGCCTGTCACACTTCAATTCATCCTCCACAGTCATGTCCCCGGCTGCTCCTGAATACATCTCTATTTCGATAACTTTCCGCGGAACAACGCACGAGGTCGCGTTGCCACCTGATGCACCTCTTTCACATCTAGAAGCCCAATTGGAGGAGCGTACCTCGGTACCGCCGTCCCGTCAGAAACTCTTGTTCCGAGGAAAGAAGGTTCAACATGCAGATAACGTCACGTTGGCCCAGATTGGTCTGAGGGATGGGATAAAGGTCCAGATGTTAGGTTCGACTGCGCAGGAAATCCAGTCTCTCACTGCGACCGAATCAGAACACCAACGCAAGGAGAGGATCCTTCGGGAACGGGCTCTTAAACCCCAAGTCAAAGTAAGTATATATGAGTTGCCATGTATACAGAACAGATAATGAGTTTCATTTATCGGTTATCTCACGCAGGTCCGCTCAACCGGTTCGTCAAACGTCGCTTCGACGACATATGTCTTCCATAAAATCGAACCTTTGAGCCACTTGCCAAAGCCAGAGACGGCACTCGAACGACTGACCAAGCTCGCAAATGATCCTGCAATCCGACACGTTATGCAGAAGCACAAATTTTCGGTCGGCATCTTGACTGAACTCGCCCCCCACGAGCAACCACATTTGCTAGGACTCAATACCAATGCGGGGCAATCTATCAAACTCTGCATACGAACGGATGGGTATGATGGTTTCAGACCGTATCTAGACGTCCGTCGCGTGCTCTGTCACGAACTAGCTCACAATGTTTGGAGTGATCACGATAATAATGTGCGTAACCCAGCTTTTGTCAGTTGAAATTGGAACTGATCTTTGCGTGGTGTGACACTAG
Source organism: Tubosaeta aff. alveolata (assembly GCA_038094535.1). NCBI lineage: Eukaryota > Fungi > Basidiomycota > Agaricomycetes > Boletales > Boletaceae > Tubosaeta > Tubosaeta aff. alveolata. The sequence continues at coordinate 2,019 of JBBPUG010000226.1, forward strand.
TTCAAGGAACTCAACTCCCAACTCAACAAGGAGGTCGCCGAGTTCGAAGCTGCAGAGAAGCGTGGAACTCATTACCTATCCGACTTGAGAGGCGCCTATGAACCCTCCCCAAGTGACGAGGAAGCCGAAGCAATAATTCATGTCCTTGATGGGAAAGCAATACCCCTGGATGATTCAGCCGAGGATAGACGGCGTCGAGCATTGGACGCAGCTACAGCACGTTTGAGAAAAGAAGAGGAAGAACTGGAGAATAGCTGTGGCACGACGGGGGAGTCCAAAGGGACTTCAAGAAGTTGATTTTGCTGAAAACACATCGTTGAACAGGTACATACCCGATACAGCATTTTTTAATTTCTACAAGGGCCATGAGTGCAATAGTACGAGACCGATTCGCTGGCATAAGCGAGTCTGTACGTTATAATACAACGGTTAGAACCTTTATTGTCATTTTGCAATTCGCGTCAACGCCATTTGGCAGTTTCAAAAACTATTCATGTGAGCGCAACTTTGCGCAGGGATCTTTCCGGAACACCTCCCGCGTGACTGTAAGTCTGGCGATTGCTTCAGCGCACACATTAACTATGGGTCAAGGTCACTCTTTTGTATCCTCAGTCGCACCAATAACGGTATGTGTTATTTAATGATCATCTAAATGCCACTTCAGAGGCGCAGCAATTAAATAATCGATTAGACGTCGGGGTGAAATTGAGGTCGTTTTTATCCAGACGGGACCCGTCACAGAGCTGACACTGCGTTGACCATGACTGGCTCGAATAGTCCAATAGTGTGGGTTCCAGAGGTCATAGGTAAAGAAACTATCGCAGGTTTCCAATGTCTAGACGCTCACCGACCTAAACAGGGTATACAGTGTCTACTCTGTACGTGTGCCCGACCTCGCTGGTACTTCCTAGAATCCACTGTTCATGTAGAATGTATGGTGCCACACTGGGCCAGTCAACTTGTTACGTATGCTGGTTTCCTGACGATCCCTGGTATATCAAGGCCTTTGTATGATTTTCCGTACCACACATTCATCTCGTTTCTGATTTGTTCTGCTTAGGTATTTATGGCGCTGTAGGTTGTGTTATTGCATATTTCTTCGTACACCCATCACATGCATTTTTAGCGCAGCAGATACCTCTCATTTCATTGGGAGTACTCAACTCATTTGGGCGAGGATTGTATCGTGTCATCGAGACCATTCCTGGTATTGCCAACATGCGGTATTGTGGTAAGCGCCAGATGACCTGAGATAAATTTCGCATACTCATGTAGTTCGTAGGGGTTCATATGTGAGTGTTCATGGTCGATGACGTGCTTTCCACTTACTATGTCGCTTCTATTGGAGGTTGTGATATGGTTCAATGTGAGCACCAGGGATGCGTCTTGTTCATGCTTACTTTGATTGACTAGTACCACATCATCTTTGCGGTGGAATGGTTTGTCTCGATTTACCGTGCTGTGCGACGCACTAAAACTTCGACCAGCTTTTACTGCCGTCGGATATGGACGAGTAAGTTGTCGGCGAGAGATTTTTACTTTGTCCTCGCTAACTCCTCTTGCAGTCAGTGGGAAAAACAAACTGATCACGCTTGCCGTTGTCAGTCCTGACCATTAGGATGTATGTTTCAACAGCTGAATACTTTCTTATAGCTTTTCTCAGCGATTTTGGGATATGGTGAATCAATTATCGGATCTCAGGCGGTGAACTCTCTCTGACTTGCCAACTCTACCAGCGTTCGGCACATGTATGTACTTCGATAGGTTAACTCGGGAATAGCTGAACATAACCTTCCTTCCAAGGGTATTTCGTTGAGCTGTTCGCGCATTCTTTTGTCGTGTTGGTGAGTGCTGAAAAGCCACCTTTGTAGCTTTCGGATCGCAACAATTGACTATCTACTCACATCCTCAGTGAGTGTCACAGTCGCAATGATATGTGGTTGATCTCGTTATATTGTTCATAGCTGATACTTCCCTGTGCTCTTACGAACACTTTATGCGACACTCTGATCACATGTGCCATCTTTAAATACATGTGGAAATCTGGCTTCAGGAAGCAACGCACGATAATCCAGGATATGGCTCTTGTTTGCATTAATACGGGCGCCTTTACTTGGTAAGTTTTCCCTCTTTTCTCGTGGATCTGAGCATCATGCTTTCTTCAGCACAATCGCACTCCTTTTGTGCATTCTGGTATGTTTTGAATCTTCAAAGGTATTCATGATGACTGATGAGCGAAGTTTTTGACCCAAGACGGTGGTTTTTGGGTGGCTTCAGCGGGCCTCGTGTTTGGCAGAAGCAAGTGCCTTTTTTGTGAGATGATGGGAAACTGACTAGCCTTGTCTGCAGGTTATGTGAATTCCATGATGGCTGTGTAAGTCCTCATTACTGCTTCGCGGCGTGAACTTCGACATTCCGACAGGCTTAATGCACGGAGAACGATTCGTGAAAGAGACGTGAATGTCTACGAGTTGACGACTATACAAGTGACACTTCAATCCTTCAAGTCGATACCACCCTCGGCAAATACCCATTGAACCGATCACACTGGTGCGAACACTTATTGTTATTTATGTCATATCGAGGACATCTGCATGAAGTGGTGTTCCTGGTTATTTCCAGCCATTCATTGTCATATTCTCGAGCGTTGCTCAGCGCTCCAGCCTGTACAATTTATGTCAATAGAGCGTCCCTTCATTCGATCATCTGGGTCTACTATTGAACCCAGGCCCACAGCTCCGTACTGTATTGGTCAACACAGGACCTCGTCCTGATTTGATTTGCAACCAGATGGTAAAGTTCTACTCTGCTCTACCATATCCCACCCCAGCCCTTTTGCCTTGCTCTCGATCCCCGTTTGAACTGATCTCTTGCTCGGGCGGTTTCCGCGTGCCCTCGGAGCCCCATTTGCCTACAGAGGCAGAGGCAACGCACGTCATGCGAGTGGCGTACTTCCGAATGGCGTAGCCGACCAGGTGCGTCCGACGGCCGACTCCACCGCGCAGGGCGAATCAGGGCCAAGGCGCCGTCCCGCCGCCGATCGTCATCGCGCCAAGTGGTAGGATGCCCCTCACGTCCATGTCGGCATCCCGACGCCCCAAGTCTAACCTGCGTGTCGCGTTTCCGCCGGGCGCGGGCCGTCGGATGGCGGGGGGGCAACGTCAGTCGGGCTGAGGTGGTCCCCAAGATTGTCGCGCGCGCCACACCGCGTGTGTCCGGTCGCAGATGGGCTTGTGGCGTGTGCGCTGATGTGTTCGGGTAGGCGTTGCAGGTGGATACAAGGTGTCAGGGTCCCGGAACGCTGGCCATGCGAGGTTGATGGAACAGCTTTACTTTCATTGGAAATGTTCAAGATTCCTCTTGAATGATTTGAATCGACGAGATGATCAGTAGTAGTACCGCTGGCAGCCGCCCAGATTATCCAAATGTATACAGTGGTAAGTACATGGTACAACACGATAAGTACTGAATGAGCGAGTGTCGCACATAGATATCAAAGATGCGTCCTCGGCCTCAACGACCAGATCTCAATCACCGTCTTCCCAGACCTCTTGCACATGATTGCACATGTTCCTCCCTTGCAAGCAACCTTCCACACGCTCTCGCACCGCTCGCTCAAATCCCTGACAGCTACCCCGCTCTGGGTCTCGTACATTCGTACTCGTCCATCATTACCGCCCGTGATGAGAAAGTTCGAGTCGAATTGGAGAGACGTAACAGAGGAATCGTGGGCGGAGATACGTTGCAAGGGCTTGTAGCTGTGCAAATCGAACGTAATCACACGTCCGTCGGACCCACCAGTAGCGAGAAGGCCAGTGATGGGGCACAGTTGTAGTTGACACACAAGAGCCGTGTGTCCTTGCAACAAGGCGATGCATTGCCTGAAAACATTCATTGGGGTTGACGGGGTGGGACATGGGTTAGACTAACCCTGATGTAGCGTCCCATACACGGACAGTTGTGTCCATTCCTCCAGAAACGACACGGACTCCATCGAATGCTACTGAGTAGATTTCTAGTTCGTGGCCGGTGAGGACGTGTAGACACTGCCCTGTGTCTACGTTCCATATCTGCAAGGACATATTGATCAGGTTGTGCAAATGCAGGGACGTGGACATACTCGGCAGGTTCTGTCGTAGCTCCCACTAACTACTCTATTGCCGCAGACATCGAGACATCGGACGCTGTGAGAATGCCCTTGCAATACTCGAAGCACGCGGCCCTTCTGTATATCCCAAACCCGAACCGTCATATCACGGGAACCAGTCACTGCGATCGGACGGTTGTGCAAAACACGAGCACACCTAATAGTCGCGGCATGACCTCGTAGAATGTAGATACAATGACTAGAGACAGATGTGAACAACTTCAGCGGAAGCATGGAACTGTAAGGACATACCCTGACACTACGTCCCAGACGCGTAGGCTCTTGTCGCAGCCAGCGCTGACTACAATCGGATTGGGCTGACCCCAGCCTTCAGAGGTACAACACAAATCGCTTGGCTTTCCTGGGCCCTCGGGCCGTTGCACCATTCTTCGTCTCTTCTTCGACATATCGAGTCCCAGTGCACGACGGTATTTTAGGTGCACACAGCCGTTAGTAGTAGCCGATGATGATAGTGCTGCTGATACATCATCAACCTGAGTTTCATTCTCAGGTCCGTCCCAATAGCCACCGCGACTGACGAGGTGGACTGCCCAGACGCCTTGGTCGTGCCCCATGAGTGTGCGGCATAAAACCCCAGTGTTGGCGCTGTAAATATGAACCTTGGAATTGGCGCAGCCGACAACGACGCGATCAGAGTCCAAGGCTACAGATGTAACAACCCCCCCATCGGGTGTTGCGATGGGCATGCGGTGTGAACGAAGAAGATAGCCCCCTCTTCGCATATTGGACACTCGATACGATATCAACACACTATATGCTCGGAAAAGGTAGACAGCACTCACTAATAATGTAAGAATACTGAAAATGTCTCCGGTATGATGGCGAAGGGTCATTGGGTGATCTAAGAGTGCGTCTCCACGAAGACAGTGGTGATTGCTCCTGTCGTTTTAGACTTTCCTCTGCTGTGAGGGTTTGTAGGGTTGGATCCATTGGATGGGGTGGGAATGAATCAGTCTCTCTGGGGGGTTCTTCTATGATCTCATCGTCAAAATCGGGTTCCTCGACGTTATCGATCTCCATATTAAAACGATATGTCCCACACATTGTTTTCCAAAGCCATTCGTCTTGGACTAGATCATGCCACCGTTTGGAAACCTGGCTAGCTCTGGCAAGAGTCTTTGGTTCATCTACAAAGCTAAGGATATGTAACGCAATCTCCGGAGGAAGTTCCGCGAGGAAATCGTGTCTGAGCACGGAGGAAATGGTTTGCGAGATGAACAGAAGCTCAGACGGTGTACAATCATTAAGGAGAGATACGAGGTAGCGTTTACGAGATGCAGGACCGAGGGCTATCAGGTTTGCAAATTCGATACGGGAGAGGTTCGCGGGATCGTACGATGGTGAGTGTCCTTTGGAAAGGTAGAAGGCGTCAGCGAAGAGGGAGCTAGTTGGGCCAGGCGACGGTGCAGGGGTCGGAGGGGAGGCAGCAGGCATATACACAGCGGAAGGTGACTCGTCTGCGCTCGGGTGGCGCCGATGATGATCATATGTACGTGACTGCGAGGCTCTGCTAGTCGTTCGGGAGGCGATATCATCGCTTGAGTCTGGAGAGCGTGGTGAGCTGGAGGAAGTCATCTGGAAAACACAGCTTGTATATCAGAACATGCGAACAACGAGCCCTGCGATGAGCTCAATGGTCGACGCAGTGTTGAGTCAGCGTGGTCGTCGTCTGTGGTTGGTAACTTAGCAAAAACCAGACAGTTTAGGCCAACGACAATATGGGAATTTATTTCCATTTTCAAACATACACTAATGCACGTGACCGTCTCCCCGTCCCTGTGACCCAATCTGTGATCACACTGGAACCCTCGCTGGAAGACTAGGGCGCTTCCAATCTCTGTCACTGTCATTTCCTGACCTTCGGCTTTCATAGAGACGGCGACGTTCTGGACACTTTCCGAACATTATTTGCTAGCCAAGTCCGGCTTGCGTTCTGCAAAATGACCAACAAAAAGAAAGCCCAAGCTAAGAAACAAGCTCAGGCAAATGGGATCAAGTGCGCTTGCCCTGCCTTGCGTTCGCCCTAACCCCTGTTGACTCGGACTCAGGACTCAGACTCAACCAGATGTTCAGCCGAAACCTACGAGCCCCCTCTCCCCCTCATCAGCCAAGTCTGTCGAGTCCCCCCCACCGGAGAAACCTGCGGGTCCTACCGCGGATGAAATAAAAGAGCAGGGCAATGTCGCTTTCAAAGCAAAGCAATACAACGATGCTATCGACCTGTATACCAAAGCAATAGGTCTGTCTCTTCATCAGCTGCATTCGTTGCACGGTTGTTGATTATCTCTCTTCTAGAAATGAAGACCACCGAACCTTCCTATCTTACCAACCGTGCCGCGTCTTACATGGCTTTGAAACGTTTCCGATTAGCACTCGCCGACTGTCAGCAGGCTGCCGCATTGCAATCAGCAGAACCGTCATCCAAGACCTTGATCCGTCTCGCGCGATGTCATCTTGCGTTGGGCTCCTCCGAACCGGCCTCGACGACTTTACGTACTGTGCTTACTTTGGAGCCCGCCAATGCCTCTGCATTGCAACTTCGCGAGAAGATCCTCGAGCTTGAAGCCCACTTGCGTAATTTCAACAGTGCAAAATGTACCAAGGAGTGGGGAATGGCTCGGCTAGCATTGGACAAGTGTCTACAAAGCATAGAAGCTGAAGGAGAGGAAGTACCAACACAATGGCGCCTGTGGAGAGTCGAGCTAGAACTTGCACGTGCTAACTGGGATGCTGCCAATATCACTGCAAAGTGAGTGAGGGGTGAAACATCTCCACAATGCCTGATTTGGTGGATCTTTTTCCGGCCGACAGTGATGCCATGAGGCTTGATCCCAACTCACCCGAGATTCTTGCTGTGCGTGGATTAGTGCTCTTCCTTTCCGGCAAGCTGCCACAAGCACTTCAACATGTTGCATCAGCTCTTCGGCTGGACCCAGAACATGACGTTGCTTCGCGACTACGTAAGCGTATAAAAGATGTTGAACGAATAAAAGAAGAGGGTAATACCGCCTTTAAGAGTGGTAAGCTGCATGAGGCAGTCACGCTGTATACGCAATGTTTGGAGGTACGTACCGCCCTACCAATTCGGTGGTTATACTAATTCCGTTTCCCGGCAGCGCATAGGTGAAGCGGAAGAGGAGGGAAAGGGCGGACAGATTCGTGCTACTCTGCTATCGAACCGTGCCACGACACTACTAAAGGTATTACCTGCGTTCAGTGCAGTGATATCTCTTACACCATGAATGTAGCTTGAAGACTATGATGAAGCCTTGGCAGATACTGAAGCTTCCCTCGCCCTCATCCAGACATCTTTCAAAGCGCTACGCACCCGTGCTCGGATCAATCTCCACCTTGAGAAATTTGACGCCGCAGTGGCAGATTTCCGATCATCCATCGAACAAGCTGTATTCGAGAACGCAGATGGTGATGTGAGATCTCTCAAGGTTGAGCTTAAGAAAGCCGAGGCTGCGCTCAAACGGAGTAAGACGAAGGATTACTACAAGATCCTTGGTGGGCCTTCATCAAACTGTAGCCGCTCATGCATTCACACCCGTATCCAGGTGTTGGAAGGGACTGCACAGATACGGATATTAAAAAAGCATACCGTCGAGAAAGTCTAAAACATCACCCTGACAAGGTAACGGTCTCCTAGCTGTGACGACGTACACTTACTTTTTTGCAGGGCGGAGACGAGGAGAAATTCAAGCTCGTCGTAGAAGCACATGCTGTGCTCTCTGACCCTCAGCGACGAGAGCGGTATGATATGGGAGAGGATGAAGACGGGCAAAACGGTCCTGGCATGGGACCATTTGGCATGAATCCAGCCGATCTAGCAGATATATTTGCGCAGTTTCAAGGCAGTGGACCATTTGGTGGTGGCGGCGGCGGCTTCCACTTTCATGCTGGGAGACAGTCAGACGATTTTGGCTTTTAAGAGTCATGCTTTCAGCAGTACGATATTGCGCTTCTGTGTATCATACTAGACGACATATTCGCTGACATACCTTTTATGTAAGTTGAGAACATAAGCAAGCACGTGACATGATCACAGGGATGCGGCTGTGCGAGCCCCTGTTGTTATTCTCTCCGTGTTTGAAACCGTCTTTTGCTCCCTCACATTAACTCTAGTCTCCTCAGCCGTCGTGTCGAATATGAAGCAAGGAACCCTTTCGTTTGCAAGTGCCAAACGAACTATCTCTATTCCCAAAGGAAAGTCGAAACAAGGAGCCCAGGTCGCAAGGAAAGGGAAGGATAGGCGGGTGGAGACATCGGCAGAGGCTGATACCAATGCAAAGGCCAGCGAGGTTCATGAGATCTCCTCTGATGATGAGGGAACGGCCGCAGCACAAATCACTGTGCCAGCCAAGCGAACGCGCGCGAGTACGAAGAAGCGTATATCCTCCGGAACCACAAAACAAACCCCTGCGCAGCCTTCACAGTCCGAGAAACGGAAATCTTCCTCAATAGAGAGGGAACATCTGGATGTGGATGACAAAGTTGGTTGTTATCGCCGATACTACAATGAAGTCAGATCAAAGATGGGATACCTAACCCCTGGTAAGCACACACGACTCGCGTTGAATGCAATATCATATTTCGCTTTACAGTCCACTCAGAGGGTCAGAACAGGATACACCAAATGCTTCGTTTCTTTGATATGTGAGTGTACATGGCGAGGTCGTTGTCTCACGATTACGATATCCGCAGGTCGTATGAATTTGGGCCATGCATTGGAATGACCAGGCTGGAACGCTGGGAACGGGCGGAAGCATTTGGCCTGAATCCTCCCGTGGAAGTAAGTCCAAGTCGTAGTTACCTACTGAATGTTCAACAAGTTTCTAGGTTCGAGATATTCTACTCACGAAGGAAGGCTTCGAGAAGCCTGAATACGTACGATGTGTCTTGGATACCGAGGTTTGAAGATGGCGCGATGGTGTTGTAAGCTAGTGCTTTCTTTCACACCCAACATATTGATGTGATGTTAAGCATATCTACTAAGCCGAGGTTTCAACAGCCTATGCTGAAATGTACTCTCTGAGTTTTTTTTTCTTTGTTATAGTCGAAATTCTGCGATCAATACTGACTGTGTACCTGTTACTAGTACTTTGAATTCGGATTTGATACACCTGGTGTATGGCGTGCGCAGGTCGAACATGTCGAGCGAGGTAGTCATCAGTGAAGTGCTTAGTGCTAGCCGATTACTAGCCGGTCCTGAGCAGTCCTGGACGCTACCCGGTTCCCTGATGCTATGCCAGGCCGGGAAGGGTTTCTTGATCTCCTTCATTTGCCGAGAGGTTGCCAAGTGCTTTCATCGATTGGCTGGCGAACCTCCCGCCGCAGAATACAGTTATTTTGGTTCAACAACTCAGCATCGATTTCGTAACAAGCATACTCGACAAACTGGGGAGCGTATTAACCCTCCCGAATCGTAGCCACGTAATCGCCGCTCAAGGATGCGCCGATTACTAAGCCGGCGTGGTCACCATCATCGGATCTCGGTGACGGCTCAGCGCTTCGTCTGGTGTACAGCATCGCTAAAGATTTGGTATGTGGCGGCGTCCGACCTCAACTCAGCTTTCACAGTTATATAACCCTTAATACCAGTCCAATCGGTTCGTAATACAGCCAATTATTCAGTCGATTCCCCATGGAGATCATTTTGCAACCAGAAGGTGCATCAGGCCTCAGGGGCGTGCTCATCGATCTTCTCGTGCAGAGGCTCGTCTAACGATACACAGGGCAATGCGGGAAATTCCCTACCTGTTTCGAATAATTATGCTGTACAAATCCGTAATTCCCAAGGCTATGCTTGATCGCGCGAATATTTGTAGTTTATCATTCCTCACCAGACCATCCATAAAGACCTTCCCAGAAGTTTTATCTGACAAGGAAGACCAAATCCTGCTCCATTGTGTTGCTTATGTCTTGCCCTCATCAGTCTGAAGTCGATGTTCTCATCATTGGTGCCGGACCTGCTGGGCTCATGTGTGCCAATGCTCTCGCTCACGCGGGAGTGAGTGTCAAGATCGTGGATAAACGGTATGTACTTGGTGCTGTAATTAGTTTTTGTCTATTGACGTATCACCTAGCGCTGCCCCAGTTGCGGCTGGGCACGCAGACGGAATCTCACCTCGAACCATTGAAGTCTTCCAGGTGATTATTCTTATTTCATCTCTTCGACCTCGCGAGTGACAATTCGCGCAGAGCTATGGGCTCGCAGACCGTCTTCTGCGGGAGGGGTGTCCTATCCTCATGGCTGTGGGTCCCCTGAAATGAATTCGAGTATCACTGTTCATCTTTCCTGGACGTGCAGGCATTTTATGACCCTGGGCCAGATGGTGGTATTCAGGTAACATTGGGTTTTGACCCGTATTTCGATCTGTCTCATTAAGTTCTTCAGCTTTCGAGTCGCGCGCCAGACGTAACCGCACCCTCTGCCCGCTATCCGTTCGAAGTATGTCCTGCCTGACCTTGTGGGTGCTCGCTCTAAAGATACGTTATTAGCTTACACTCCATCAAGGAGGGATCGAGGCTATATTTATAGATTCCATGAGAACACAGGGTGTTGAAGTTCAACGGTCGACGTTCCCGACTGCCATAGAGTTGTCGACCGATGAGACAGAACTTACCGATCCCACCTCACATCCAGTTAAGGTGAACTACTTTAATTCATGCCTGTGCGTCTGCTGAGTAATGGGGAATCACAGGTGACCTTGAAACATTCAATGGAACCCGACGGCGAAGCACACGAGGAAATCGTGCGTGCAAAGTTTGTACTTGGTTCAGATGGTTCGCACCCTAAACGCCGCTGAGTGCACGCCAAAACTTACGACTACTATCAGGAGCCCATTCCTGGGTTAGGAAATACTTGAACATAAGCATGGACGGCGAACTTAGCGGTGAGATGGTCCGTCTAAGGATTCAAGCTTTACAGTGTTTCACGATCTCGACTAGACTTCATTTGGGGGGTCCTCGACGTGGTTGTAGACACAGATTTTCCAGATGTCCGGAACAAGAGTCTCGTCCATTCCAACAACGGTTCATGCCTTCTTATCCCTCGCGAGGAAGATCAGCTTCGGATCTATATGCAACTCTCCGACAAGAATGTACTTAACCCGGAAACAGGAAGGGTCGACAAGGAGAGAACTGGACCTGAAGAACTCCTTAAGGTCCATTTTACCTCAGCTAATGCGAACTTAGTTACTTAACGTCGTGTCGCAGGTCGCACAGCAATCTCTTCTTCCTTACTCACTCACACCCACGGATGGCATCCGATGGTGGACATTATACGTCAGTAAGTTTGTTTAGCGCAACGTTACTTGTCTTTCTCGTCCTAAATTTCGAACAGTCGGACAGCGCGTAGCATCCAAGTTCTCTGTTAGTGATCGTATATTCATTGCAGGAGACGCATGTCACACACACTCGCCCAAAGCAGGTGATGCGTCCTGCATATTCTTCGTTGTGTTATTGATGGTTGTTTCAGGACAAGGGATGAACGCAAGCATGAATGACGCACACAATCTTGGTAGGTTTGTCGTGATCTGTGACATGTTTGATCCAATTTCTCGGTAGCCTGGAAACTTGCCTATGTGATCCGTGGTTGGGCAGACATGTCCTTGCTGTCAACCGTCAGTTGCTGTTATTCCACGCGTGGTGAACGGCTAAACGGGTTGTCAATTAGTACGAGTCGGAACGCCGCAAGTACGCACAAGATCTTATTGCATTTGATAAAGCGTTTTCGACACTTTTCTCCGGAAAACCCTTGACCGAGGGTAACACAGGCGGAGTTTCTCACGAAGAATTCCTCAAGTGAGTGAACTTGTTGATCATCTGAACACGTGTGACTGTAATGAATAGAGCGTTCCAAACCTTTGGAGGATTCTCGAGTGGAATCGGTGTTCACTATGGCCCGTCCGTAGCCGTCATTGACGCACATCAATCTCTGGCTACAAATCTCATCATTGGTGAACGTGTGCCCCCTCAAAAGTTTGTGCGAGGGGCCGATTCATTGCCCTACGAGCTTCAAGATCTACTTCTATCCGACTCTCGCTATAAGCTTATCGTGTTCACCGGTGACCTCAATGATTCTTTGCAATGTGTTAGGGTCGAGTCCCTGGTGAAGGACCTGGAACGCCCGGAGAGCTTCCTGAAGAAATACACCCTGGACAACCAAGCAAAGTCAAGGTTCGATATCATCGCGATAAGCAAAGGAAAGAAGGAAGAATTCAATTATCTCAAAGTGCCATCTTTGCTGAGACCGCATTGGTCCAAGTAAGTGTGGATATGATCCGGAATGCGCCCTCGCTGACGTACTTTGGAGGGTCCTGATTGGTGATTCTGGAACCATTGGTGGCCGAGGTTATTCTTACTACGGTGTGGCTGATGAAGGCGTGATTGTGGTTGTCCGACCGGACGGGTACATCGGAACGATTGCACCTTTAGATGGTGCTACCGAAATCGACGGTTATTTTGCTCAATTTATGAAGAAATGAAAGAGGTTCCTTGGTGGGCGAGTGGTTGCCGAGGCTGTATGACATCAATCTCTCTTTCAAATTTTCTGTAATCTCTTTAGAGCAGTTAATGTGAGTGGGTTCGACAGCAGCACCACTGGTGCCATAGTTAGCGCTGCGAGGGTAAATGGGTGAATTGGGTGTGGGTGTGTCTGTAACTACAGGCACATGTGTCAGTGAACGTTGTTACCCCTGGCAGTTGAAACATCAATCCCAATCGGTCATCGGACCTGCCCACCACCCAACCGCGAACTCCACCACGATGGAGCGTGCCGACGGCGACGACGACGAAGAGCGCGAATGCGATGCGAGTGCACCCCCACCACAACTACGACGTGGCGAGGGCGACACCTGGCGGGACCACAACGACGAAGCTAGCGGGTGCCCATCACCTTGACGAAGAGGGTGATGGCAGCCTCAGTGCACGGCCACCGCCATGGGGATGACACGGTGAGGGCGGCGCAGGTACGTGTGCCCACCACTACCACCGCCACGTTGACAGAGCTCCCAGGGTGTACTTGCCGCCACCGCGACAGAGGGAGGCAGGAGCGGCGTTCCCACAAACGACCACGACGACGGCAAGGGCGGCGCGAGGGCGTGCCTCACAACACCGACAACGAGCGAGTGGGAGGAAGGTAGCACACAGGTTTGTGCCCCATTGTCATCACCGTATTGACAGGGCAGAAGGGTGCAACCAGGGTACACCCACCACACTAACGAGGGGCAGCAAATGCATGCTCTTCCATCACGACGGTTGCGGAGGTAGGCAACGCAAGGTTTGCCCTCACAATGACGACGTTGAAGGGGGCGTGCGGATGTGTATGTACTTATTATTAATGCACGCTCATTATCACTTGCACAACTAGTGGGAATTAAGTGTAATAAAGCAGCGAGCAAGTAGGTCTTCAGTAATGGAACCAACTTATGTCTGGGTCCTCAAAAACTTAATGAGTCTGTTGTAAGTTGTCACTAAGTTGACGTTTCAAGTATGTAAATCTCACCGGGTGAATCCTCACCGAGTCAGATTCACATACTTGGAACATTGCACTCGAGCACAAAGTAGCTAACATAGTGCACATGCCAATGATTTCTGAGACAAGCATGAAATTGGGGACATACCTTCTACTTTTTAACATCGTGGTGGCGCCGATGCCCATCCAGTATACACTATGAACACTAAGTTCGATGAGAACAGATATGACGGTTGGAATAACTCACATGTTATGGAGGTAAACGTACGAAGAGTGAAAGTCCCTACCTGGCAGGGTAAAGGACCTGAAATGTCCGGGAAGGAAGAATCCGATTATTTATTTATCTCAGTTGAAGGTGCCTCGCTTGAGACCGCGTTGGTCTTCAAGTAAGCGTGGATATGATCCGGAGCGCGCCCTCACTGACGTACTTTGGAGGGACCTGATTGATGACAATGACGTAACTTACGGCGGGAATATTGCCAGTGGCCGAGGGTACTAGGCTCGTACTACGATGTGGCCGACGAGGGCACGATTATGGTTGTCCGACCGGACGGGTACATCGGAACGATTGCATCTATTGATGGATATTTCGCGCAATTCATGAAGAAATGAAGGAGGTTCCTTCATTGGTAAAGGCGCAAAATAACTCTTGCGCGCTCTTTGGGATGGAATCCCGTGTTCCCATTGGCTGAAACGTGTTCAAGTGAGACGAATGTACCTAGATGGGGACACTTCCAAAAAGAATCCCTCGCCCGTTTGTTGACAAGTTGGTGCCAGCTCGGACCAGCCGAAGCTCCGCACAATAGAATATGAGGTCACATGCTAGCAACACCTCCATTCAGACACAATGCTATTCTTTTGGGGTTGCTGATGCCGGCCTACAAAGCTGTACGGTAACCTCCCTGGACACAAACTTGGTCCGTTTGCTCACACCATCACTGTTCGGTACTATTTCTGAATCGGATCTTGGGCGCTGCCACCCGCCCACTAGAATCCTACTGATTTGATCATGTCCCAAGTTTGTCTCGGCAGTGAATGGGGGCAATTGATTCTCGCGCCTCCTTTAGGCGCCAGAGGCCTTTCTTTCTGACCATCCACCGATGTCCTTGGAGAGTCGTGTCGATGTCTTGATCATTGGAGCCGGCCCTGCCGGTGTGATGTGCGCCAACGCACTCGCAATGGCAGGCACCGACGTGAGAATCATTGATAAACGGTATGTTACCCACCCTTGACGTGGCCGGCGCGCCAACCAATTATTCGTTTGCCCAGCCCCATAAAGGTCAAAGCTGGTCAAGCGGATGGTATCCAGCCAAGGACGATCGAAGTTCTGCAGGTATAATCAACTCTCAATTGGGTCGATCACATTTTCGATGAGCGTCGATAGAGCTATGGGCTCGCCGAGCGCTTGATCCGCGAGGGAAACCAGATGCACATGTGTGTAAGTGGCTCTTTCTGCTCATCGGTCGCTCACCCATCTAATGGGGATTAGGCTTTTTACAATCCCAACCAGCTCGGGGGGATCGAGGCGAGTCGTTTCCAACACTGAAGTTTCTTGAATGGCTGAAGAGTTGAATCCTGAAGTGCACTGGACGTGCCCCTGACGTCACTGCACCGACCGCACGTTATCCATTCGAGGTATGGCCCTGTAGAATGGTGTTTCCGCACCATGTTAACTTTTGAGCTGGCGTATAGATCACACTCCACCAGGGAGCAATAGAAGCTATGTTTCTCGATTCAATGAGGTCCTTTGGACTTCAAGTCGAACGCCCAAGGCTGCCATCGGCTATCGAGGTTTCGGAAGATCCCGATGAACTGTCAAGCCTTTCGTCATACCCAGTGAAGGTGATCAGTTTGCCAATTGTCATCTAAATTTTCCAAACTTTTACTGCAGGTTACTGTTGAACATTTAGATGTGACCGACAGTGAAAGGACGGAAATCATTCATGCCAAGTTTGTTGTTGGAGCAGATGGTGAGTCGTTACGGACATGTATGCGGACGCGACTTTGATGTCAGGTCTGCAGGAGCACATTCATGGGTTCGCAAGACTCTAGGGATCAACATGGAAGGCGAACAGACCGGTAATCCGACTTACAGTTTTGCTTCTGCTCCATGTCTAATCAACTTGACCAGACTACATTTGGGGGGTTGTCGACATTATACCGGAAACAAACTTTCCAGATATTCGCAACCGTACTGCTATTCACTCGACGAGCGGGTCTGCTATGGTCATTCCACGTGAAGGCGACACAGTTCGTTTATACATCCAGCTCTCGGACAAGGATGTCGTAGACCCGTCAACCAAGAGAGTCGACAAGAGTAGAATGAGCCCCCAGAAGCTCCTTTCGGTGAGGTTTTAAGGTGTCAGTGTACTTTGTTGTCTGATTCTTGAACTCCGAAAGATCGCAAGGGATATATTCTATCCGTACGAGTTGGACGACCCGGAAGATATCGAATGGTGGACACTCTATATCAGTACGCCTCCCTTTCAATATTCCCAGTCGCGGCCATTTAATTCGCAAACAGTTGGGCAACGTGTGGCATCCAGTTATTTCGTTAGGGACCGTGTTTTTATCGCTGGTGACGCGTGTCATACTCATTCCCCAAAGGCTGGTGGGACAGTTCGCCGCCTGTCCAGCATTTTGGCTTACTCATCGATGATCTAGGCCAGGGCATGAATGCCAGTATGAACGATACCCATAATCTTGGTATGCGCTTCCTAGTCGTCGTTGGATGTCAGCTGAAAAATAAATGACCAGCGTGGAAGCTTGCACAAGTACTTAGAGGATGGTCTAGCTTATCACTCTTGAAGACTGTACGCTTCGATTCACTTGATATTCTGTGCTTATCGACCTTACTCCCTTTAGTACGAACACGAACGCAGAAAGTATGCGGAAGACTTGATAAACTTCGATAAAAAGTTTGCTGCTTTATTCTCTGGAAAACCAAGGACGACGGGGAATGAGGATGGTGTGTCTCATGAAGAGTTTTTACGGTTCGTATCCTATACATTAATAGGTTACCACTAATTCCTCCTTTTTATAAAAGGGCATTCCAAACGTTCGGAGGGTTCACCAGCGGTATTGGTGTTCATTATTCTCCATCCGCCATCGTGGATACCAAACACCAGAAATACGCCGAGAATCTTGTCATCGGACAACGCATGATTCCACAAATCTTTGTTCGTGCTGCGGACATACGCCCAATCGAAATACAGGACTTGCTTCCTTCAGACGTTCGCTTTAAAGTCTTGTTCTTTGTGGGGGACTTGGACGAAACCAAGATCGCCGAACTAAAGTTGCTTGCGGAGGAACTGAGCAAGCCATCAAGCGTTCTCTGTAAATATAGCCCTGACGGGAAGATCTCAACTGTTTTCGACATTATCACGATCGCTACAGGAAAGAAAGATGTCATCAACTACTTGCTTGTCCCAGCCCTTTTCCGTCCCCACTGGTCTAAGTAGGTTTTACTCACTATCTGAGCATCGGATGGCTGATTCGCGTCTCTCGCAGAGTACTCTTGGACGATACCGATGCAGCAGGCAATAAGGGTGGAGGAGCGTATGAGAGGTTTGGCATTGATCGAAAGCAGATCACCCTCGTAGTTATTCGCCCAGATGGATATGTGGGGACGATCGTTCCGTCGACTGTCATTGGGGACCTCGACCACTATCTCGGTTCATTCTTGATCTCTCGTGATCTCGAATCTTGATGGTGTATGCGCCGTTGTAGGATAGGCAAACGGTATCAGAATGGGTATCTTGTACAATTATGCTGAGAATCGTAAGCAAACAATACATGTACAATGCCGCTCATCCTCGCCACCCGGGTAGAGGCGCTGCCTCTGCACTTCCAACGGGTACCCTCCTTGCACCGCCTTTTCCGACAGGCAATTTTGCTACCACCTTTGTCCCGATTTTGGATGGGGCCTCGGGCTTACACACGGAAGTACTTGATGGCTTTGTTGGGAGAGCACCCAACATGGGCGGTGAGCCTCTTCGAGACAGTTTAATCTTATTCTCCTTCTCTCCCACATCATTTGCCTTGGATTTACCCGGAGGCGCGACCACAGGAAGCTCCTTTACCTTGCTCCTCTCCTTCGGCACCCGCTTCTTCATATCCGCCTTGTCGACCTTTTCCTTTTTCATCTGCGCCGCGTTCCGCTCCGTCCTTTTTTCTCTAAGCGGGCTGTCGTCCTCGTCCTTCTCTGGTACCGTCACGACCACAGCAGGTGCAGGGTGCTCCATGGACGCCATGTCGTTGTCATCTGACTTGGGCAACAATACAGGCTCTGGGCTCTCGGGAGATTCTGCGAGCATGAGAATGCGGCTTAGTGGACTGGGTTTTACGGGTGAATAGGCATGGATCATATGGGACGCTAATGGTTTCGCCATAGGGAAAGGGCGACGGAGAGGAGGAGGCGTTCGTGGTAGGCTTTCGGTTGGTTTTTGCATGGGGTCAGAGTCAAGAGTGGGTTCGATGATTGTCGGGAGAGAATCCAGAAGAGGCGGTTGAAGGGGTGGGGTGGTTGATGATGATCCCTCTTGGGAGTCCAGATTGCTCTCAGGGATGTGGTTGCGCAAGGGTTCGAGCAATGGATCAGGTGGTGGCAATGACGTCCTTGGTGACGGGGGAGGAAGGACGAATGAAGTCGGGAGGATCGATTTTGTAAGGGTAGAAGGTTTGTTCTCTGTTTGTTGTTTTGAAACAGGAATCACGATGGGAACCACCTCCGTCTCGTACGCGGGTTCAACATTACTCGAGGGCGGAATGGAGAAGATCGAGGAACGTCGGGAGACACGTGTTTTACGGCTGCTACCCGATTTGCCCACTACCTTCTGCTTGCGAGGAGACTTTCGTGGTGATTTCTTTGCCTCAGGAAGGTAGTCGGCCAGATTAGGAGAAGGAGGCGTGCTCGTGGGTGGCGCTTCCGAGGCGGGGGTAGGATGGTGCTCCGAAAGCATCTGCTGGACCTGCCATAATCGCCTTTCTTCCAAGAACTTGATTCTCTCACTCTGAATACAAAAATGAGAGAGACAAGCAGGTCAAATTGACGAGCCTCACTTCAAAGACGGATTTCTCTTTCCCGAGCTTCACGGCAGCTCGAGTAAACTTTTCGCGTTCATCTTCGAGCTCTTTCCTGATGTGATCAAGCCGGTCACGTTCCGCATCGTTCTCGGAAGTGGTTAGCAGGTCATCCATCGACGCTCTCTGAATCCCCTGGGCTGCCAGTTGATCAAGGAGCTCACGAGTTTCGGTTGCATGTGTTTCATGCAGTTTCCTAGCTTCATCTGGGAGCGAGGAATACGATCGGTCAATAACGTAGTAATGGTCGATGACCGACCCACCAAGTTCAGTTTGAAGTTTCTCGATGACGGCACGAAGGCGTTTGCATTCATCGAAGTCTGCTTCTATGGGCTGTTCGGAACCTGCAGGCGTGGGGGTATTATCCGAGAGGCGTTTTGAAAGTAAGGAAATAGCATCGTTTGCAGAAGCGAAGAGTGAGAAAATTTTGTCATCCGCCGCATTAATTGGAGTGAGCGGAAACAACGCATCGTGGTCAAAGGAAGAGGGCTATTTCATATTAGGCTATCATAGTGGAGGAACAATGAAAGAAGCTCACTTCTTCTGATTTTACGCAAGCTAAGATGCGTAATTGATGCATCATCGACTGCAGGCGATTCGCGGAGACAAGTAACAGTCTTCTAAGCCGAGTCGTTTCGTCGAAGAGTTCCTTCCTCGAGCTTTCGGCATGTTGCAGAGCGACTTCGAGGCATCCTTGACCCTTTCCGAGTAGTTCCATGCCTGAAACAACCTCGGCGTTGGCGCCATGAATGACCATACCAGGATAAGTGGAGGATTTTGCTTGAGAGTCGGCAAGTTTGGTCCATTTATCCACCATCCGTTCGATCTCCTTCTCCTTCTTCCTGAGTTCGGCGACATGTGTAGCACGAAGTGCCTGAAGGGAAGTCCTCGTGCGCTGAAGTTCGGTAGTAGTTTGTTTATGATTCGACTCTGATGATTGCAAGGAGCGAGTGGCAGTCCTAGCGCACACTGGTGAGGGGTGTCCAGCAAGCTTGCTCACTCCGTTGTCACTCACGCAAGACGGGACTTGTACATATTTACTTCACACTCGGCATTGTGCACTTGCTCTGTGGAAGTGCGATGCATGTTCATAAGTCGTTCATGGTCATAGGACAGCGTTCGTAATTTCGTTGACAATTCTTCTGCTCGCGACATGTCAGTCTAGCGGGTGTTGAGAAATGCAGACTCTGATCGAAGAGGTCAACATACCACTCGCTGGCCGAGCATCGCCAGCATGCATTTCGTGATACGCTCCATATTCTCATTAGAGACGCCCTCCAATGATATTCCGGGGCCAGTGGTGAAGCCATGGGCAACTAGCTGTGAATTTATGTATTGGAATGTCGAGCTTGACGTGCAAGAAGACGTGGTCGTGTCAAAGGCTGAACCAAAGTCAGATACAGAGACATCGAGTGCCCAATGAACGTTCTCCGGCATTTCTCGTCGTGTTCGTCGTCGTCGAGTTGAACGCGTCCGGTCACGTGCGTTAGAGTGCCAAGTCACATTTCGGTCACAAAGAACGTGACAGTCAAGCTGCGTCTTACGTAATTTCGCCTTTTGGTGGCAAGTCCTCCTCGTTCGCAGTCCGGTCGGTCCCTTGGATCATCTGGTTCTGGTTTTAATGCCTGGAGTTGCGATACTTTATCCGTCAAATCCCGGACCTGGCTTTGGATCTTCGCACAGTGAAAGTGCTCACTTTTACCTTCCTGACGATACCAGAAACAGCCACAATCGACCGTCAGCGATGCAGAACGGTTCCCCCACCACAATCAATGATCTGACGGTCGCGGAAATCAAGGAAAAGGCAAAGGAGGATGTCAGGAAAGCTGCCAAGGGTGTGTCCGCCCTCACACTCATTAGGTCTGCACGCACGCAGTCTCAGCAAGCTCGGATCCATGAGAACCAGGGCGAACTCAAGGCGGCTCTCGGCGCCTTTTTAAGGGCCGGGATGCTAACCCACATGTTCATGAGCAGCGCAGATTTCATCGGGGAAACCAAACCTGGGCGTCATGGGGTGTTGTACAAGGAGTTCAGTGACTTCGAGAGGGTTGGTCTCTGTCTCGTCAGGCTCGTCAGTGGCTGAGGCTTCATTAGACAGATGGCAGCAATCTGACGCAACGCGTTCAAGCCATCGAGGCAAAGCTGACCGATCTAGAAAAATCAACTGCAACGTGAGCTTCATCAACTTATCTCGCAAACCCTATTCATGTAATCCGTTAGTGACGATAATGCTCATGCAGGACCAAGCAGACAGGTTGGGCCTTCGATAGCAGATCGTGTCAAGAAGCTAAACGACGCCGGATTGGCCGTTGATACTTCCAAGCACACCTCGCGAGAATTTCCCGTTACGCCTTCCACCCACCCATCCATCCCACTCAGATCCCCCGAGCCTATCCGCACACACAAGCTATCACCGCCACTTGCACCGGCCCCGCCACCTCCTCTTTCAGCCATTGTTCCACCATCAAACAACAGCTCGACGGCGTCATCGCCGCACGCGGTCGTCCCCCCCTCTACCCTGGGACCTCCTTCCCCAACATCCTCGGAGTCGTCCTCTCCACCCCATACCCACGCTCCCATTTCTGGGTTTTCCCTGGGTTTTCCTTCGATAGACGAGTTGGATGAGTTTGCATCTAGATTTCCGTCGGTTCCGGTTTCAGAACCCACAGGAGGCAGTAGCACTACCTACCGGTCATCTGTCTCGCAATCGAACGGTGTAAACGGCGTTGAACCGTCGAATTCCCCTCGTCTTAAACAATTCCCATCGTTCACCATCGACCCTGGACCACGGCCCTCGAGCACTCCAATAACACCAACCATGAATGCACTCCTCAGTCGTCCAGCTTCCCCGACAATCACTTCAAAGTCTTCGATCAACAATGTCGCACCCTCTCCACACTCCCCGAGGACGTCGCCTATACCAGAAAAACCAGTCATTCCGGAGTCAAATACCATCCTTCCCGAGATTCTGCGTGAATATTTGTATGCACCTGGCCTTAAAACCCTTGTGGTCGACATACGACCGCGAGAAGAATTTGACATTGAACATCTCAAAGCAGACGCCATAGTATGCCTCGAGCCATCCGTCCTTGCACGTCCAAGGTAAGCAGGGACCATACGCTTACATGGCATCTACTAATGATAAGTGTAGTGTGACAGCTGCCAGCCTTGAAGACTCGCTTCTTGTTGCACCGCGTGAAGAATGGGTACTCTTTCAAAATCGTGACAAATTCGACCTTGTGGTTCTTTATGATAATGCTTCAGGGACATATGACGTTACTGGTCCACTCTCAGCCTTTGTCAAGACAGTGTTTAGTGGGGCATTTAGGAAGTTTCTCCGCCACGCACCCGTGTTACTCGAAGGGGGTTTTCAGGCGTGGAGACAATTGTTCCCTGATGAGGTTACCCATGGAACGCCTCGGGACACGCGGGCCTCACCAAACAGTATCCTCGAGAGTGGGATCAGTAGTACCTCAGGTGCGATACTATCTTCTGCGTCAATCCCTGATATATCGCGCAATCGATTGTTGGTTGGGGCATCATATCCAAATGGCGTGTTGACGGAGAAGCGACCCCAAGAGTCGTCTGTTTCGTATGTCCCCACTATTTCAATATCTCGGGAATGATGTTTACAGCTGGCAATGCTTAAGATTGGTTCCTGACCCTGACATCTTTCCCGATGGCCCTGCATCTTTACTTCGTCGACATGCAATATCTAAACCTCCATCCATCTCACATTCTCATAGCCAATCCGAAAGTGTGAGACCTATGAATACCCTTGGCGGTAACACTTTAACCATTGAACTGTAGATATCACCGTCCCCTCGGCCGGCACTTTACTCTTTTGGCAGTGGTACTATAAGCTCGACATCTATTACATACCCTTCAATTGTGTCAACATCAAGTCCTGGAACAAGCACTTCGTCCTTCTCTCAGACCCCTCCATTATTTACCCCTGTATCACTCCCTCCTCAGGCGTCTATCAACCCTTCGCCATTGGCAAGACGGAGGAGCGATTACATGAATGGTACTGGCTTTGCTCATCGTCCCACCCCCATCGACTACCCCGATCTTCACGTTATTCGGCCACCCCCACCCGTGGCTTCCCCCGTGTCGGAGCGTCAGGATTCACGCCCTCGTCTTCTGCATTCCCCATCATATTCTGCCTCTGTGACATACGCATCCAAATCAGGCCCAAAGCCCCCAACGATTCAGTCCGATTATCCAGTCGTCTATTGGTCCGATCTGCAGATTAGCACAACTGGGCTGAAGAATTTAGGCAATACCTGTTATATGAACGCGACAATTCAATGTTTGAGCGCCACAGTGCCCTTTGCTACATTCTTCACGGGTATGGGTCGTCTTGTTCAATACTAAACTCAACAAGATTATTGATCGTGTCCAAGATGGGCGTTGGAAGAACGCCGTGAATATGGTCAACTCATTGGGGACGAAGGGGAGATTGGCGTTTGCATTTGCGCAAATCCTTTACGAAATGACACATTCTGAACTTCCACACTTTACTCCTTTCGTGTTCCGAGTACGTCTGAACCCACCAACCTTGTCGAGCGCTGAGTCATTCTCCCTACACAGAAATCAATATGTAACTATGCCGCTCAGTTTGGTGGCTCAGACCAGCACGACTCACAGGAGTTCTTGACCTTTCTCTTGGACGCTCTTCACGAAGACCTTAACCGTGTACTCACGAAGCCCAACAACGAACCATCATCAGAGCGCGAAGCTGAACTCGAAAAATTGCCTCAACAAGTTGCGAGCGAGCAAGAGTGGGAGATATACAGGATGCGAAATGATAGTTTAATCGTGGATTATTTCCAAGGACAGTTTCGGAACAGGATGGAATGTCTGACTTGCCATCACGTCAGTGTCGACTCTGAGGACTTTTCCTTACTGACAAGCTGCATGTTTTACAGACTTCAACTACATACAATCCGTTCATGTATTTATCCCTGCCGATACCCTCTGTCAGGGGCCCGTCAAGAGTTTCCTTGCACTCGTGTTTGGACGCGTTTGTTAGAGAGGAAGTGCTGGAAAAGTCGGAAGCATGGTAAGCGGCGTTCTTTGTCCAATCCTTAAAGCAATTTTGACCTGCACTAGGCATTGTCCGAAATGCAAAGCATTGCGTAGCGCCTCAAAGATTCTTACTCTCTCGCGGCTGCCACCTGTCTTGTTGATCCACCTCAAACGCTTCTCTGTTAAGGGGCATTTCACGGACAAGATCGAAACCATTGTCGATTTCCCTCTGAAAGGCCTCGATCTCACCAACTACATGCCTCCCCCACTTCCTCCAGACTGGCATAAGAATGTCGAGAAGCCGGCACTGACGAGTGGCATGACCGATGATCCACGCACGCAGGTGCCACCGTACAAGTACGATCTCTACGCTGTCACGAACCACTTTGGTAGTCTGAGCAACGGCCACTGTGAGCGTATTTCCCTTTCGTCGATCTCGTACTGTTCGGGCTCAAAGGTGTATTCAGACACGGCGTTTGTCGCATCACGGCCAGGGTGGCTTTATTGTGATGACAGCCGGATTACGTCGACCGACGCCAGGGAGGTGGTAGTACGTATTCTTCCCCGGTCCGAAACATACCTCACATCTCCTTTTTACAGGGGCGTCCCGCGTACGTATTGTACTATAGACGAGTTAGAACATAGACAACGCCCATTGTGGACTGTGGACACGATATTATGGTCACTCCTTTCTATTTAAGACTGCTTATTTGGATGTTGGGTTTGCGTTGACAGACACACTATCTCTTTCCATTTGACACTTGTATCACGCTACATCTCATCTGCCTTTTTCTTTTCCTCATTTTTCAAACTAGTTTACAAGTAAACCTACTTATGTGACCCTAATGACAGACTCAAGGGAACGGTCGACGATCAACAAGAGCCAAACCGAGGGGAAAACGGGGATGCACATTCACTACTGCAGCGCCTGGTTCGTGCGTAATGACTCGCCAAATACATCACGAGTCAATTCGCTGTGACATTTGTGACAGCGCCATTGGTCAGGGAAATAGACAGCGCTCTGATGAAACCAAGGCGAATACTGTGTCTCACAGCGGCCGCATTGACGGTATGGCTCGCCTGGTCCATCGACGACATCGGGACGGTGCGGCTGGACGAGATTGTCAAGTCGTCGAGCCTTGCGGAGGAGTGCGTGGGCCTGAGAGACGGACGCACTCTTGTATGCCCTACAGTATGCCTGCAGCGCGGTCTGAAACGCCACGAGGGGAAAAACGAGGGCTCAGTCAGCGTACCATTGGAAAAGACTAAAAAAAGTGTAAAAATTACCTCGCCGGTCTCGTCCGTCTCACACATGTCAAGCAGCACACGTTTGCTGGCGTCGTGTTCTTGACAACACACGATCGGGACCATGCTGCCCGTTTCGCCTTTGAACGTGGTCGTAACGACATCACGACGGTGGTTCCGCACCTGGTATGACCTTTAAGCGTCACAAGCAGGGAATGTGGACAGGCGACGTACGGGTTGAATCTCGAAACCGAACCGGTGACCGTTCCTCCACGCGCATGAGACGTGGTATTCCCGGATGCAGTCGCTGCATTGGATGACAGCACCACCTGCTTCACCACACAAGGTACATCGCTGTAGTGAGTGTATGAGCGTGATGCTACCATTATCTGGAGAACAGTGCGTACCGTCATCCAACGGGGACGAGGGATGGTGCTGATACCCTCCACCAACCTCAGGCGCGAGACATTGGAAAACGTGACCTCCGGAGAAAATACGGCACACAAGACGTGAACCCAGGCTTGACCTTCTGTAGGTTTGGCAGCGCGCAAGAACGAATCAGTATCCTTGTTCAGCATCTTGGATTTCTTCGGCGGACAGAGCACGCAATCGGTATTCTATACTCTCAAATGAAATGCAAACCGGGGGGAAAGACATTGCTCACTAAAGATGCTTCCTCTGTCTTCTCATTGTCGCATAGATCACATAGCCATGATTCTCCAGCACGCTC
This sequence comes from Tubosaeta aff. alveolata, assembly GCA_038094535.1. Lineage (NCBI taxonomy): Eukaryota > Fungi > Basidiomycota > Agaricomycetes > Boletales > Boletaceae > Tubosaeta > Tubosaeta aff. alveolata. Next base: position 27,756 of record JBBPUG010000226.1, read on the forward strand.
GTCTACAGGGACACCACATATACCTTTACAGACGATCAAGCACTCGTGGTTATTAATTCACAATATACTTACCGGCATGAATTCGAAAATGACATTGACTACACTTCAGAACCCGGCCTGCAGGGCCACTCTTCTGACACGCTAGACAGCGTACTTGAGGTGCAACGGACGTTATGAGCGAGGATGTGCCATTCATCATCAGAGAAGTCTGTCGACGAGTAAAATTTAACGGAGTAAAAACAGGGGGAAAGAAAGATACCTTGAGCCGCTTCGCACTTGGAGCACTCAACGGCGTGTCAAATTTATCCGCACCCCTCTTGCCTGGCGGTAAAGTTTCCTCGCGAACAGGTCTAACATTCAGGTCGGCGTACTTCCTCCAATTCGTGCCGCAAGTATCACAAAGGATGTTTGTCGCGAGTCCCTTCGGGGCCCGCCACCACGCATCGGATTCGCGCGTTCGACACGCACCGCAACCAGCATTCGCTCTGGACGGTCCGCGAATGATAGATCCTTCGTCGTCAGACATGGGCACATCAACAACTGGCTCCTCTTCTTCACTTTCCTTGATGGCTGCAGCGCGCTCGCGAGCAAGTACATTCTCCTCCTTTAGCCTGGCACTAACACGGATTGTGAAAAATTGGAACAACAAAAGACGTGAAACACACTTTTTCCAATGGCCATAAAATCTGACGACCTCTGGCATCCTCCGTGTACCTACTTCGTCACGTACTGCTCGGAGCTCTGGACCGTGAAGGTATATACCATCTTCAAAGGCAGCAATCTCTCCCGCGGTCCATTCTTCGTCTCTATATCTGGTTTCTGTTTTCCTCCACTGCAAAAAATTACCAAAGGAAATCAACCCGAGGGATAATGGTTACCTTCTCCCCCTTACGAATGGGGGAACTCATCTCCACGACACAATAACCCCTGCCCATCCCACGCATGTATGAAATGCGACGTAATGCCTCCGTAAGCCAGTCTACGTTGTATAAGTCCTCCTTATTTTTTGTCAAGGTAGACTTCCATCCCTCCACTTCACCATGGATTGAATCAAGGGGATCGGTAAAAACATCAAGCCACTTACGTTCTTCAGCTAAACTGCCATGTAAGCTACTTCACGGTATATTGCATACATGCGCACCTTCCTCGGGACGGTGATTAGCAGTACTTAGTACCTGTACAGTGTCATCACCACCTCTTTCTTCGCTGTCAGCGTCCTTGTGTAGCGAAAAATCGGCCGGGTTTGATGGAGGGACCAGGGCCCTGAGAAGGGGAACCACAGCTTGGAACTTTGGTCCGACACGAGTGGCAGCACGAGGGAAAATGAGGTCGTCGGGATCTACGATCCATATATAACGTTATCCAATTATAGAAATTCACACACGCACCAAGCGTGTCCTCCGCAACGGTATACTGACTTGTGGAGTTGCCGGCATTTGCGTAGCCAGGTGTTCAACCAGGGGAATACGCGCTCAGAATGAAACTCACCCAAAATATCGGAAAGGCCACATTTTGAAGTACTTGATGTCCACATTCTCCTCTTTTTCTGCCAGACTCCGATCCTTTCTCGGGCGACCACGGCCACGAGGAGCCGGAGCGTTCGACTTTGGTTTTGTAACCGGTGTCGGGTGACGGACATCATGACTGTCAACCTCCTCTTCGTGGCGTTTCGAACACGGTGCACACGTCCACCCGTAACCACGCGACGGCTTGCCATGGAGGGGTGGCTGAACGCAGCCCATGTGAAAGAACTTTTTGCATCTATCACATCCCACCGTATCGGGGCTTAATTAATAGACGGGGTCAATAAAAAGTCCGTGGGTCGCAGTGCGAAGGAGTGGGTGCTTACTTTGCACACCACTGATTGCATGTAGCGCACAGACGAAGGGTATCTGTGAGGTCGGGAACAACCTCCTTCTCTGCGACCACATATTCGTATCTGGAAAGCAAGACCTGTCGTATGTGATCGGGTACTGCGCATATGAATGAAGCTGAGTTGAAAACACGTGACATTTGTGGTACGTACGATTCCGGACATCTGTTGCCTGTATGACTTCGAATTCCTTCTTGATGTAAGGGTCAAATAGACGATTAAAATAAAATCTGTCTGGGCGTTTCTTCCACCCAGCGAGGTCGGTTATTTTATCCCTATGAATGACAAAGCATTTGGACCGAAGTTGGTTGATGTCGCATACTTCGGAATATATAGCGGCCAAGAGGAGACGAGAATCTGCGACTGGACGATCGCTGATGTCGCTTGGACGATAATACCATGCAAGGCGAACACGGGTATGGGTCTCCTTTGCCTTTCCTTTACCTTTGTTGGTTCCTTCCGGGGGGAGAAACTCCATTATGCGAGCGACGGAGTAAGGGGTGCCGTCCCGGACTGACCACGGGGGGGAACAATATACATGATCTGCAGTACCAAGTTTCTATGGATAAGAGGAGACGGAAATGGGTGAGAGCTGATTTTTACCGTTGACTTTGACCTTGTCCCCGCTCTTGAGAGTGATCTGCACTGCCATAAGTGTAGTGGGGAAGATGAGGAGCAAAAAATCTGCAAATGTGTTGAGTTGGTAGAAGTCATGTTATGAAGTGAGTTCAAGTATATTTTTTGCGTACCTGTAGTGATAATTGTACTTATGAGGAGGAGAGGCGTATGACGAGGGGGACAAGGTGGACAACGCGAGCAAGCAGAGTGCCGTAGAAAAATAAAACTCCGACAGAGCCGCGAATGTCCCACCTGGTGTCCGCTGACTGGAAATGGGCCAGTTGTCGTGTTGCAAGGAAGTTGGCTGTACTCAATCAAGCACGTATACGAACGCTAGTAGTTGTCGGCGCCAAACGTAGGTGTCGTTTCGTTTCTATAGCGGTTGTTCGGAGGTCGAATTGCTGCCGGGCGCGGTAGTGGGGACCCACATTGCGTTGGCTGGGCGACTTCCTTCTCCAGATGATTGGCCGCATTATCTTTGCTGGCTCGAATGACCCCCTCATCCTGGTCGCTCCTTGATCAACTTCCCCCATCTTCACCCGATGGACCACCGCACGGATACCCACTCGGTCACCTCCTTACCCCATGACCTCCTCCAACTACCTGTCCCAGTCGCATTGAGCCCAGTCCGACGCAAACCGAGAAAGACAGCCAGGTTCGCTGGCCTAAAAGTACACTGGGCGCGCTTCGTTAAGCGAATCGGCGCCGACTCCCCTTCCGACTCCTCCGCGGTCGCTGATAGTTCCTTTGGGAGTAATCATCCCTGCACAGGCCAGGGAACAGGAGACGATGCAGACGATGACGAGGTAGACGAGATCGTCGTCGACAGAGATTGGTCTGAGGACCTCAGAAGTTCCCCTAACCAATCCTCTGAACGTGGTCGCTCAAGATCCCCCGATAGCCATGCTCAGATTGGCGCGAGTCCCACCGCATGGCCAGGCGATACCCACTTCCTGTCCTTACTCTGGTCCCTTCGCTGGGAAGTGTGGCCCGCGATCGTTAAATTTTTCTCAGTTCGCTTTCTCGATGACAGAACTGAACAGAGGTTTCATAAAGAACACTGGTTCATCAAGAAGGTATCTCCTCTTCCTTCCTCCCCATGCTGTGCATTCAGTTGCCCCCAGTCCTTGGTATTGTGGTCCTCTCTTTTGTCATTAATTGGATCATTGGCGCCTCCACTATTTCCAGCCCGATCAATATCTTGGATAGAATATGGTTATGGGGCGTCGGTTGATCCACTTTACTTGACCGATGGGTGCTGACACCCTGGCAGCTCACCCCTGCCTTGACTTTCCCGTTGCTTGTCCTTGTGGTGCTTGACTTTCCTCGTGATTGCCCAATTCCATACCAAATACTCGTTGTGTGTGCGACCTGGTGTTGGTAAGTGGTTTTCATCCTACTTGTTGGTGTATCCTAAGAAATTTTCAGGGGGTTTTATGAACTTCTTTCTATGTTTGTATCGCTGACTCCTTAGAACCTCGGCCATCCCTGATACTGTTTCGCCAAAGGTACTTGTGTGGCTTCTACAGCACGTCTGAACGTGGTGTCTTTGACCTTGGCACCAAGGATTTTCTCAGCATGTTCTAGTACGGCTTTCTTATTACGCTTTCGTTTCTAATTTGTCACATCAGCTATACCTCCGCCTTACAAACAATTGCGTTATTTGGATTGATGATAAGCAGGGTGGCCGCACTCATCGGATCTTTGGCCTTTTTTATCGTGTGAGTGACAACCGAAAGACCCTTTTCATTTTCCCTCATGCGGTTCAAACCTCAGTGCATCTGTATTGATCTTGCCACATCGCCCAACATGGATCCGGAGTGCGTAAACCCCGCCCCTCTAGAAGAGGAAATGTTGACACGTCAAGGAAGACCTCTTGAATTACATCTTATACCACATTTTTCTTCTATTTGTTCACTATATGCATGAGAACGTAAGCAGACTGCAGTTTCGTCTGCTTTGTTTCTGACAAACACCCAGTCTGAGAGAAGGCTATTCATTCTTCGCGAGCAACTCAAGGTCCAATTCAAAGAAACACAGAAAGCACAGATAAACGAACGTAGAGAAGCTGACTCGAAGCGTCGACTGACATCGTAAATTGTTTTTCGCGTTAAGGCTTTCTCAAGCAACTCATGGGCGATTGCACAGCTACGTCTTTCATGATAAGTAGTACATGCAGTCAGGGTTCGCGTAATTTATATCGTCACTTGCACAGGTCCGAGTACCCCTTAACACGGCGCGTGCGTATTGCCAAGAAAGTATTCAAGTATCCTCTAATCTTAACCTGTGACAGTCTTGGCGGTCCAGAACATGGAAGCATCTGGTGCCGTATCCAAGGCACAGGAAATTGAATTTATGGCCCTTGGAGGCAGTTTAGTTATGATGTCGAAAGGTCAGTCTTCTCATGAACCGTTCGTCTC
>JBBPUG010000227.1:0-32651 GCA_038094535.1 Tubosaeta aff. alveolata
CAGGGACGCATATGGATGGATCTACCAGGTTCAGAAAGTGAGCGAGCGAAGAGGGAGGGCGAATGGCGGTTACCGATGCCACATCAGTTGCGATCTTGTTGAACAGTTCTAGCCTCTTCAAAAGGACACCCCATGTGGTCTCGAATGTCTGTACCTCTGCGATAACGTTTGTGCCAGTACCGACGGTTGAGGTGAGAAGGTCGGCGGCAATCGGTGCGGGAGCGAGCGCGCTTGTTGCTTTCATCGCCTGGTTGGCAGTGGAGGTGGCTTGGAGTTGCCCTGCGGTAGGGCCGTCGGACGGCTGAGTAGTAAACGCAAACTTGATTGTAAACGATGTGAGATCGGACCCATCAGAGGTATCCTTGCGGAGGCGCTCTTGAAATACTGATCGCAGAGATCGCGTCAACAAATCATGGCAGCAAAGGTTCACCGTACCGCCATCCTTCAATTTTCCAGTTATCTCCTCGATCGTATAGGCGAGAGCACCAACGAGTTCGTCTTGCTTCTTGACACGATGCTTGTGGTAAACTTGAACGAGTAGCGTGGACGCATCAGCCCCATCCCTAAGAATCCTGAGCCTCCTGAAGTGAGAGAACAAGAGAAGTACGAACAAAAATAAGACTTTATCCCAACGAGTACGTTTCTTCTTTTCCTTTCCTATGAGCGTCTGCGATACGTTACCTCCGATGGAAAACTGGACGTAGAATTTCTTCGAGCGGAAGAATTTGCGCCCCACCTGGGCATTAAGTTCGATATCTGGTAGAATGTCGGGTTACATACAACCGAAAGTCTAGGACTGAAGCGTACCTTTAATGGTGATTGTCGAATCGGTCCTTGATCACGCTAAGTACATTCCCAATAAATGCATGAAGTACATACATGATAGACCCGAAATCTTGAGGTAAGTTGAATCTGTTGAGGGGACGATGACTGGGGGAGAGGAATGGTACGAGGTTGGGAGCCGAACAGATGCTACACGTTGTTGCAATGCGGACCAAAGGCTCGTGACGGCCCTAAACCAATGCACCACCTTACGCCCACAGTGCAAGCAATTGGGTCCGAGTACCACACGAGAATCACCTTTTTCGGTAATTTCGTTTATACGGAAGCACCATCCTCCCAATCCTCGTCGAGATCCCTCGCATGCCCACTCCTCCCCCCAGCCTCCATAAGCGCAGCCAACCCGCCCGTCTGCACTCCATTCATCCCCGCATCGAGCATCTCCTTCTCTAACCGAACCCGCCCATACGCCTCGTCCCACTTCGCCGCACTCTTGAAGAACCGTCGACGGGGGACGCTCTTGCTCGGGTCCACGTTGACGTACCGATTCGTCAGAATGCTCATCCGCTTTCGACTCCGGCGGTACGACGAGCCGTCAGAGTCGTACCTCTCCTCGTCGGACTCTTCCGACCCTGCGGTCGCGTCTTGTAGTTTGTACAAATACCGCGCGTGTTCTGCATGCATGCCGTCATGTAGCCACCGGATGAACGTACGAACAGAGTGACTTACGCGCTAATCGGCGGTCCAAATCATCCATCGTGCCGTCCTCCTCCACCTCCAAGTTCAGGTGCTTGCCAAGACTCTCCGACGGAACCTCGTGCATGCCGACCGACGGTGCACAGCGCAATTGTGCAACCTGACGCAGCGCATTGAGCCTCACCCTGTCCAATGACCCATCCTTGATGTTCAAATCGTCCATGTTGTTTTCGGGCACCTCGAGGCGGTACCGTGGCCCGAACCATTCAAAGTATTCGTTCCAGGGGAGGTTCACGTCAATCTCTTTTTCTATCCCGAGCGCACACGCCGTCTCGTACGTCCACGTTCGAGCGACGTTCTTGACCGTGTAACCCCCGCCTCCGAGAAGGATGAGCGGGACGTTGAACGACCGCAGAAACTGCACACAGTGCGCGTGACCATTCATAGTGATATTGAAACAGCCCAACTTGTCCCCTGCCAACGAATCCGCACCACACTGCAGTACGACAGCGCCCGGGCGGTAGACCTCCATGATTTTAGAAATCACCTATATCTGCATGTGAGGGGAAACGGCGTGAGCCATAACGTGTATACACACCGGTTCGAACACCGTCTTGAATGATTCGTCCGTAATGCCATCCTTGAGCGGAACATTGAGCGCGTAGTACTTTCCTTTCCCCATCCCCTTGTCCTCCTGCGTCCCCGTCCCCGGAAAGTACTCCCCAAACTTGTGAAAAGAACAGGTCATGACCCTGTCCGTCGTATAAAACGCCTCTTCCACCCCATCCCCATGATGGCAATCAATGTCAATGTACAGCACGCGCGGATAGGACCGGAGGAGTTCTAAAATTCCGAGCACGATGTCGTTGATGTAGCAAAAGCCAGAGGCTTCGCGCTTCTTGGCGTGGTGCAACCCGCCCGCCCAGTTGATGGCGATGTCTGCCGCACCCGACGCAATCCGCTGCGCCGCCGCTGTAAAGAGATCAACACAAGCACGAGAAGAAATGCGCGTCCGTGCGCACCAATCGATCCTCCCGCCGAGATGGAGCAAAACTCGAACACGCCCTCGAACGCGGGGTTGTCCTCGCCCACGAGGACTGTAGCGGCCCGTCAGCGGCGACCACGGACGAATTCAGGAGACGTACAGCGCGTGCCGTGGTACGTGAGCTCCTCCGCCGTCTCTGGGGTGACCCGGTTCAGAAAGTGGATGTATTCGTCGGTGTGGAACGTGGTCATGGATGCGGGAGTTGCGCGCTTGGGTCGCTGCATCGCGGATGAGTGGCTGTGGGGAGATAAAACGACCAACGGTGGCGCACCAGGACTTGCATCTTGTCCAGCATGCCGTATGCAGAGACCAGGTCGTGTGTGACGCGCATCCGATGAGGTTTCATGGGATGACCGAGGCCATATGTGTAGGATCCAATGTCCCCTAGTGGGGTCTGTTCAGAGAAGTGAAACAAGTCACAAACAAACCCACCGTCGTAGTAATAAGTGACCCTTCTCTTTGACATCGCGTTTATCTGCCTCGTATGGGCACACTACAAGAAGTCTGCTGCATAGCCGCACGTGACATCATGATCGGTGGCTGTGTCCATACGTCCAACAAAACAAACGAATAACAAAAGTCTAGTCCGAATAGCAGTCGTGGCGTAGAAACAGAACATCATCGCAAGTCAATCTCCACCGTGTCCCCTACCTCCTCCTCCGCATCCTCCACCGCGACCACCCGCTTGTTTTCCTTTTCGACCGGAGGCGGCGGTGGCACTTCCACGCTCGATGGGGTGATCACTTTCACCGTCATGCCACCCTGCTCCGCAGCTGGATGCTCAGAAAGAGCGGGTGGCAAGGCAGGCGGCGATTCAGATGGCGGTGGGAATCGGAAATTACGATCCATCGTACCATTGCTTTTATGCCGTGTTTCTGATCCAGGAATCGTCTTTTTCGGTACAGCGCTTTCCCCCTTGGCTTCTTCACCCGCCACATCCTCCGGAGTGGGCTCGATCGACGGTTTGTTGGCTGCAGGAGGACTGGCTGGGGCGGAACGTGGCACGGCGGGCATAGACGCGCGACTTGGCGCGGACTTGTGTGGATGAGCGCCATTGGCGGAAGGCAGATTGGCCTGGGACATGGACAGTGGCCGTTGCGTGTGATAAATCGAAGGAGGTGTCACTCCAAGGTAGAACCCAGCAATAGGGACCATTCTGTCATATCAAATCAGATGCTAGCATATACCCAGCCAACGGCCACCCACTTTTTTTCTATCAAACATGCTAGTACCCATTGTGGTTGGACGACAGGAATGCTGAGCTGAAGGGCCCGTTGGTACTCCACTCCCGGCCCGCCAGACACGCTTCCACCACTGGCATTGGCACCGGACGGCGTCACAGCCGGCGTCGTGCACACGAAATGTGTCGTGTCGATCTGTATCTTGTCGTCCCACTTTGCCTTCATCTCTTTTAGTGCCGTCTTGGCATCTTCCAAGAGTGTCTCGTCAGCTACAGTCCCGAAACATACGGAGATGCCACTCGTGTCTGCGATAGTGTGCGTGCGGAGGCGAATGAGGTTGGACGGGAACGTTCCGGCGGTCGTACGCAACACCAGCTGGAAGGAATATGTGGTATCGACCGAGAGACCGGTCAGTTTCGTGGTGGTGTTGGTCAAGGCGTTGGGTATCGACGCCAGTCGTTGCGCGTTCTTGTATATATCGAGAGAGCGCAACTTGGACGTGGCAAGCTTGAGGGGAGGCCACTCCAACGTCACCGAAGTTTGTGTGACATTGCGAACCTGTGAGGCGTATGAGCGAGTGTTTCAAACACCAGTTGAGAGACACCGCACTTCAAGCTGAGGTGGCTCCGGAGACACGCGTCCAAATGACTCTAGGATATCCCGCTGGAGGTTCCAGAATTCTTGGTCACGTTTCCGTTCCTCTGTGACGTTCTGGTGTACCGCGATATTGACAATGGAACCCGTCGTCACACCGGGTGGTAACAAAACCGATGGGAACTCGATGAGATGAGCCCGCTCGCCGAGCAATATCTGAGCGTCGGAGAATAAGCTGTTGTATTGCGTGAATAAGATAGACTGTGTACCGCCATGCCCGCGTCTGTATCGAGTACTGGTCAGCATGGGCTCACTCGCTGGAGCGGGGATCACGTACCGAGTTTCCCGACAGTGAACGTAAAACTGTCCTGGGACCTTGCCATGACTGTTGCTGTCGATTTGTGACCCGAGGCACCTGATTAAATTACGTCGAGTGTCAATTATGGAGGTAACTCGCCACGGCGTTATTTTGGTGTTGTTTGGTCGTGTTGAAACTGAAAGCCTTTGGCAAACAAACGCCCGGACTGTGATCGTTCCACGCAGTCCTGAGATCAATCTCTCCATGCTCTTAATATAACTGGTTATTATGCATGCCATGACGCCATAGTGGTCTCGTTGTCTACTCGTGGCAAACGTCATTGGCTGTGCTCAGCACGTGCCTCACATGCTCATCCTGTAGCCGATATGCAGACCTTCTCTTCCAGTCCCACAGCTTGACCTGACCTGCAATCGTTCGTTTGTGCGTGGACACCGTGCTGTGGTGTTTCCCAATTCGGAAAGAGTGAGATGTTGTCGCAGCTTATGCGTGTTTTTGCGGCATCGTGATATGCACGAGGCCACTTGCCATCATTTCTCTTCCCCCGACGACATATAAGATCTAATACCTTCATTTCTGACCTCACCTGTCTTTATATCTTTCTTATTCACCACATGGTATTCCGGCTCTTTTCTCGCAACCGCGACTCTACGCAAGATGCCACAGCATCGCTGGAAAACGACCAGCACACCCGTCTGCCGACACCGACACCCTCTATCAGCTCGGTTACCCGCCAGTCGCCTCTCCGATTCCCAGCCGTCCTGCATTCCGCGTTCGGTGGTAGCTCCACCAACCTCACTCTCAAAGACTCTGATCAAGCGACGGAGAGCGTCGCCGAGGGAGCGAATTCCTCTGCTCCACCACCCCCAGTCACCCCCTCACCACCCCCCGTCGTAGGACCGAGCGGGACCCAGATCCTTTACGACCTGGTGTTGACCATCCCACCAAAGACGTTGCATGCGTACACCCTCACACATCTCTGCCCCGACACCCCTCTTCCACCCACTACCGCATCCCCCACCCCTGGAGCGCTACTCGACAACACCCTACGCCCTCCATCTCCAGACACAGTCCACAAGCTGACTGCTTTCTTCTCCACGCTTGCACCGCCGCCTTTACTTCACTGTGTGCGTTGTCACAAAGACTTTTTTGACATTGAGAACGAAGAAAAAGACAAGGCGTGCCGTGTAGCGCACGACGACGAGAGCGCGCTGGTATCGCGTGTCTCGGGCGGAGGTGGCTACGAAACGCTGTGGGGCTGCTGCGGGCAGACAGCCTCAGGAGACGGCAGTGAAGGCCCACCGGACGGATGGTGTTACGAAGGAAGGCATACGGTGAGCCCATCTCTCTAACCTCCTCAGCCCGATCTGACGCTGTGGAAGACGGACGTCAAACGTGCTCGGTTCAGAGCAGATTCTACCCTGCACAATGACAAGTTGACGTCCTGTTTCAAACTGAATTGCCGTGGGATTCGTGATCGACTTCCACCTCCTTCCCCGTCGCGCACCGTCGGGACGACCTCTGCGCGTCGATCCAATCCCTCACCGGCCCGTTCACAAGCGTCTACTCTCCTCGTGCCCCGTGCGCGAAAGCGTCCGCGCAATTCATTCAGTGGATCCGGTTCAGAGGCTGAAGCAGACTCGGAGAGTTTGGTTGGTCGCACCGCGAAAACCAAGGACGAGTCGAAACTCGGGGAGAGGGACGAGGGCACGAGCATGCCGACCGACGCCCCCTCCAAACCCAAGTCCAAGCCTAAATCCCGGCCCATCCCCCGGGCCCGTCCTGCACCCCATTCCCCTCCGACAGGCTCGCCAGCGGGTTCTATCAAAGCGCGGCCCACTCCGACCAAGCTCAAGTCGACTTCTCACACGTTGCTTTCGCTGACGCGCACCCACGAAGCCTCTGATTCGGATGCTTCGACGCGCTCACGTCCCAGGACAAGAAGTCTTGTTCGCGAAGAATCGCGTGGTCGCCCAGCGTCCAAGCTTGCCACACGGGTGGGACGCGCCAGGAAAGCGCTGTCACGTTCCACGACACCGGAGGAGGGCAAGGCTAAAGAAGACGGATCTCAAGAGAGCGATCAGGAGGAGAGGGGGAGAGATAGGAAGAAGAGGCGGTTGCGGCGCTGATATACTCACTATCGATATTTTATTTTATCGATCCATCTATCTGTTCGTGAGAATGCGTAGGTCAGCAGGGTTCAAATATTGCGAGTCAGCCCCAATTCCCCCTTCTTCCAACACGACCAGCTCGAAGGCGACGCTGCTCACCCCGTACAAGACGGTCCCCGCCGTCTGATCTCGTGAGCGGGTAAGGTCTGAGCATTCCCATCCCCCTCGATCGGCTCTCGCAGAGCCCCGTGGTCACCCACGGCGTGGCATACCAGACACGCGGCCGGTCCCTCCGTTCCCAAGACCCTCCCAAGTGGGAGGCGAGGCGCAGAGGGCCACAAGCCTTGAAACGTGCCGCGGGGATCGGGCGCACGACCGCCCACCGACAACACACTTTTATCCTCTCCCCACGTGTCCTCCAGGACGCCTTGATCGCAGGACGGCCTGTCCAAACGTACGGCATAGAGGTCCGTCCCTTCGCCTTTAGCCCGTGTGGATAAGAGCAAGTGGCGCGACTTGTGGCATGTCCGTACGACGCATAGCGGAGCTGGCGGGGCACCTCGCCGCCTAACACGGGACTTGCCTCTGGTGCGGACAAGAAGGGGCCGCTTGCTCAAGTGGCAGGCGTGCTCTCTAGGGGAACGAGATGGGGGTGTGGGCAGTGTGGGCGTCGGCGTCCTTGAGTGCACTTTGTGGCGCGCGCTTGCTTGCTTGCGTGAAACTCGATTCAGACTACTCTCGGACTGGTTGTGAATTTTTGGGGTTTGCTTCCATTGTGGAACGCTGTGTTGGCGTCTGGTGTCGGCGCTGTCGGGTGCGTCACGTCGATTGATGAAGTGTGGTGGTATAACTCATACGGCTTCTGTTTGCACAGAGGATAAGTGATTCATGTCGTAGAGGCATTTGAATGGTACAGAGTTGGACCCATCTGATCGATCGATGACGCTGATGCAAGTAAGCTCTCCCCCAAGTTCATTGGGATCAAGATCGACGATTCTCCCCCACGGATACTGAGAGGACTGTGTATTGGATTCGAAAGCCAAGATCTCAACGGACTCCAGAGCCAATTTTATATTGATGTGTGCTTCATGGTGGGTAGTAGTTTACGATGGTGCTCTCCATGAGAGAATGTTACGTAACTACATGAGGCGTTTAAATTCTGACTCGTCTTGTTGACACATTCAAATGACCAGTTCGAAGGCCACGATACTCGCCTCGTACAAGACGGCTTGCTGTCTGATCTCATGAGTGGGCCGAGGTCTGAGTATCATTCCCCCTAATGGCTCTCGTGGTTGTAACCAACCGCGCTGCAGGCGAGAGGCTCTTATTGTGCCAAGACCGCTTCTGGAGGTGGAGCACAGAGGAAGGGGAATTGGACGAGGACAAGTTTCATTGGACATCTCACCTTTTTCCTCCAACGTGTCCCATGTCACGGGACGCCTTGTACGTGCACGAAAGATAGGTCAATACCGATAGATTTTCTGCCTGAATGCCTCCCTTGTCTGCCTGACTGCATCCCGCCAGCCTCTGACGCCAGACTGAACGTGTCCTGCATGTATCAAGCTTGGCTTTTCGGAGCCGGAGTCGTGGCCTACTCCATGGAAATGAGAAGGTGTACCCTCTGGACGTCCTCGTCCTTGTCACTCGTGGCTCGCGCTCGGCGCAAAACCCGATTCAGACTGTACTCTCGGACTGGTCGTGAATTTTTTGCTTCTGCTTCCTTTGAGGAGCACCCTTGTGTTTCCTGTGCGTCACTTTACGGTGAGAATTGATTACCTAATTATTTAGGTCTAAATTCTGATGCCCCTCTCGTCGCAGCGTTCACCGACACCAGCTCAAAGGCCACGATGCTCACCTCGCGCAAGATGGTTCGCCATCTGATTTCGTGAGCGGGTCAAGGTCTGAACACAATCCTCCCCCTCGATTGGCTCTCTGCAGACCCAGTTGTCACCAGCTGGCGGTAGACCCTAAAGAGTCGGGTTCCATCCCATGACCCTCCTTTTGGAGGCGAGGTAGAGAATCACGGCCTTGACAGGCGCCGCGGGGATCGGACGCTGGACAGACCCATTCGTGTTCTCCTTTTTTCCTCCAACGTGTTCCCAGATAGGGGACGCCTCGTGACGCATGTTCGGACCACTGCTGCTCAAACCGTCCAAAAGATAGCTCCGCCTCTATCAAGCTGACGCACACGCCGTGGAACTCTCGGGTCTGTAGTCGTCGCCTGCGGAATCCGTGGCGGAAGAGGTCCACACATATGCTGCAAAAGTAATGATAACGTGGTGGCAGGGGTGCGGCTGGCACTGTCTTCGTGCGGTGTGCGCGTTGCGAGTGTGGGCTGAATATAACAGCCGGAGTTGTGGACACATTATTTGTGGCGACACCACGCTCCATGGAAACGAAGAGGGGGACATTGTTTGGGTATGTCCTCGTCCTTGAGTGCGATTCGTGGCGTGCGCCTTTGTGCGCAGAACTCGATTCGGGCTACTCTTGGACTGGTTGTGTCTGCGATTTTTTTGGATTCTCTTGTCTCTTTCGTGGAGACGTTTAGTCTCTGTGTTTCGCATTTGAAACAATGCGAATCACCCGGACTAATGTTTCCATGATACTGCCTGGCTGGTGCAGGGAACCGTTCGCTTGGTTCAGTTGTTCATGTATTAGTATCATTTGTTGGACTGACCTTGCAATTCTGGGTTCGAAGATCTGTCAGTTGGAGCGCTCGCTTAGTACTCTGAGCAAGTGAGTTTAGAGCGAGGAGATGCGACGTTGGACCTGACAAGGGGCCAGAACTGACACTGCCTTTGCGGCAGGTTCGCCCTTTTTTGTCCGCAGTGTCCTTCGGCATTGGATCGCATTCCTCGTCCATGTCTTGGAAGGGTGAGTCGACGCCCGATAACGATCCACTTGTTCACGGCCGTCTTCTCACCGGTCTCGTCCCCCGCGTCCGCAGATATCCTCGACGTTGGTCTCCTTCGATCAGGAAAGATTACGCAGGCCGCTATCGTAGGCCAGGACGGCGAAGTCTGGGCCGAGTCCTCTGGCTCCAACGTGTGCCTTCAACACATCCTGCGCGTCCGCGGTACTGACGCACCCGTCTGGCAGATGTCCGAGGCGGAACGCGGGGCCCTCGTCCAAGGGTTCGGCACGCACCCCGCGCGGGAGATGGTGATGGGCGGACGACGGTACGCCACGACGATGGGGTGCCTCGACGTGATACTGGCGACACGCAAGGTCCGTCAGGATTGAGATCGCGTTGGTGGTGAACTCACGTTGGTCAGGATGGCCTCGCCCATGGTGGGTGCGTGGTCAAAAAGACGGAACAGAGCGTGATCGTCGCAGAATATATTTCTACCGGTGATGCGATGGCCGCACTGGCACTTGTAGAGTGGCTCGCTGGTTATCTGATTTCCCAAGGGTATTGATCACACCGATAACTTGTCACGATTACAAAATAGTATTGGATGCCTTCAATGATACATGCATAGGTGTACTAGTTCAGAAAGATACAAACCTTCAGATATGCTGGCAGCGGACAGACCCAACACGACGACGTCACTTGCCCCGAGGCGTGTAGAAGCTCGGGAAAATCCCCATCAGGGTCTTCGTGGTACCAGAATCTTCCAGGAGCATCGGTATTCACTTCGGGAGCCTAATCTACACCGCGTTTTTGCCTCGCAATCTCGATCCGCATCGCTCCGAGCCCAAGACCTGACGCTAACGCGAGTGTTTCGGCCAGCGACGATTCGACGGGAAGTGTGATGCTGTTCATGAGAGGATTATGAGGCCGACGACCTGCAGGGGTGAATATAGCTTTGGAAGAGCTAGAATTGATCACAGGCTCGCAAGACGTGGCCCAGATTTCAGGTCCCCGTGTCCCCTTCCTCGCGACTCCAAGGTTTGAGGATCACTAGACGTCAAGCTCTGCTTCGACGACGCTGAAGCCATGGGCCAGTCCTGTTCCTTGCCAGCTAAATAGCAGAAACACGGCGTGTTGAACACTCCACGATCCCTGTTGTATGTGCCAATGGGAGGGAATTAGGACCGAGAAGCGACATCAGTAAAAGGGGATACGGTTCAAGAAGGATTGGTGTTGGCCCCTTCGGTGTCATCTCCACCGTTGGTCCCCGGTTCTGGCCCACGCATTCTGATCCGGTGTTCCTTGATCGCCCCATCCTCCATCTCCGTCACCCCATCCTCCTGTATCTTTATTCGCTGGAACCGCATCTGTGATGGGTGAGGCGAATGAAACCTCCATATCAACGTTCTTCGATTGCGTCTGTGTGACCGTCAAGCTTGTATCTGAGTATGGAATCAGTATGGGATCCAATAATGGCACTTGATCCCTGCCTTTCTGTTCCGCCGGAGCACTTGTTGCATTGACAACCGAAAAATTCATGCCTCCCCCTAGTTCAAAGAATTCCTCGAGTACTTCGTGGATTGTGTCGGGGATAGTCTGCCCAACTTTGTGCGTCAACAGAAGTTTTTTCATGGCTGATTTGATCATTCCCAGCGTGCGCTTCAAGCCGCGCTGATATGTAGGCTCTGGCAGAACACGGTTCCGCAGAGCAAGAGCGAAGAAAAAGTAGGCAAGGCGAGGTGTGCAAACCAGGTGTCGATCGTCCCTGGATACCAGAGGGAAAAGTAAAATGTGGTGAGACAATTGCGACAGGTGAACATCGAGAGTTGAATAGCACTAGGTGAGACCACGTTCGCGCATGTGGGACGAGAGAAGGATCCAGACCGCTTTCACGGGATCACTGAGAAAAGTGGCAATCTTCCCTTCTCTTAACTCTTCGTCTGGTTTCTGAGGGTCGTCCTCATCATCCTGAGCGAGGTCTTCCTCCGGGCACTGGCGTTTCGTGGAAGATTCGGACGAGGAGGTACGAGTTTGACGGACTGTCGTACTACCAGAGTCGAAAGCGAGGCGAATCGGTATCTCAACGTGGGTCCGAGCAAGGGCGTCCCTCATCAACAGTTCTTTAAGAGTGCGGCCAAATGGGACGAGACGTTATGGGCGGGTTCGGTTAGAGAAGGTGGACATGGGGAAAGACGGTGCTGAACGAAATTACCGAAAAAGGCTATTCTCGTGCTGTACTCGGACCCAATTGCTTGCACACTGTGGGCGTAAGGTGGTGCATTGGTTTAGGGCCGTCACAAGGGCTTGGTCCGCATTGCAACAACGTGTAGCATCTGTTCGGTTCCCATCCTCGTACCATTTCTCTTCCCCAGTCATCGTCCCCTCAACAGATTCAACTCTCCAAGATTTCGGGTCTATCATGTATGTATTATATGCACAGTTCATTGGGAATGTACTGAGCGTGATCAAGGACCAACTTAACAATCACCATCAAAGGTGCGCTTCAGACCTAGGCTTCCGCTTGTATGTGACTCGACATTCTACCAGATATCGAACTTCGTGCCCAGGAGCGGCGCAAACTCTTCCCCTCGAAGCAATTCTACGTCCATTTTTCCATCGGAAATAACGTTTTGCAGACGCCCGTAGCAAAAGAAAAGGATAAATATACTCGTTGGAATGAAGTTTTATTTCTGTTCGTATTAATCTTGTTCTCTCGCTTCAGGAAGCTCAGGATTCTTAGGGACGGGGCCGATACGTCCACGTTACTCGTCCAAGTTTACCACAAGCATCGTGTTGGGAAGCAAAAAGAGCTCGTTGGCGCTCTCACCTATACGATCGGGGAGATAGCTGGAAATTTGAAGGATGGCGGTACGATGAATCTTTGTTGTCATGATCTGTTGACGCGATCTCTGCGATCAGTATTTCAAGAGCGCCTTCGCAAGGATGCCTCTAATGGGTCCGATCTCACCCAGTTTACAATCAAGTTTGCGTTTACTACTCAGCCGTCCGACGGCCGTGCCGCAGAACGGCTTCAAGCCACCTCCGCCGAAAACCGGGCGATGGAAGCAATAACCACGCTCGCTCCCGCACCGATTGCCGCTGACGTTGTCGGCTCAGCCGTCGATACTGCCGCAAACGTTATCGCACAGGTACAGACACTCGAGGCCACATGGGGCGTCCTTTTGAAGAGGCTAGAACTGTTTGACAAGATCGTCACTGATGTTGCATCGGTAACCACCCTTCACCCTCCCTCTTCGCTTGCTCACCTTCTGAACCTGGTAGATCCATCCATATGCGTCCATGGCTTGGTCTGTCATATCAGCCGCAGGCAAGGTAGGTCTATCTCATCCAATTCCATATTTGTGCCGCCGCTGATTATGCCCGACAATTTACGCAGGTACTCATCGACCAGAAGAATCGCGACGGGCGGATCATTCGTTTGGCAGGCACAATGAAGGATGTCTTTGCATTCCTTGACGACGCCGAGCCATTGAACAAAATCAAGAAGCACGAGGAGTCTATTGCACTTATACTCCAGCAAGTCACGGAGTGTGGCAACTTTATCATTGATTATACCAAGCCAAACAGTTTCTGTTAGTTGTCGCTCCATTCCCGAGGACCGCAACTGATCGTTGTACCCAGGGCTTCGCACCGCAAAACATGTGATCTCTAATATTGACGACACAATCGCGGCTTACGAGAGCAGTCTACGGGATATGAAGGATAGTTTCTTGAAGGATGTTGCGCTCCGTACAGGAATTACAGTCGTTCGTATGGCAGACGTGGTACAAGGCATCGGTAAGAATGACCTTGGTCTCATTGTAGCGGAGAGGCTGATAGGTATGCGACGTAGCGGAATCGATTGACCTCAATGACATGCCGTATGCGGAGGCCAGATATGTGCGTGAAAAGGGATGCTTGCCTGGCACTCGGGAGTCACTCCTTCGAGAGATCTGTGATATCCTGAGTGATCCTGCTGCAGATGCGCCACGTGTCTGCCTCCTCACCGGGATGGCCGGTTCGGGGAAGTCCGCGGTAGCTCACTCAATTGCTCGACTATTCGACGGTCAGAAGAGGCTAGGATCCTCGTATTGCTTTCTTAGCAGTGACGTCAACAAAAGGAATCCGCAGAACCTGTTCAGCACCATCGCGCGGGATCTTTGCGATCATGATCCGCAGTACAAGTCTGAACTCTGGAGGGTTGTAAAGGATGACCGAGCGCTCCGTACATCGACCTCCCCTTCTGAGCAACTAGAGCAGTTCATCGTCGAACCCAGTGGTGGCGACTGTGTCGGTCCGCAATTGGTAGTGATCATCGACGCTCTTGACGAAAGTGGGGATGAAACCAATCGTCGAGTACTTTTAGAAGCGATCTCGAAGCATATCACTGAGAATACCCTCCCGACAAACCTGCGTTTCCTTGTCACGTCTCGACCAGAGCAGGACATCCTTGCGAAACTCGCATCCGGTCCCCGCCTAGTTCACAAACGAATGGAGGACATTCCCATGGATACTGTGGACGGCGATATCGAAAGGTTCATCGATTATTCCCTGAAGGACCGTCTCAAGTTTGTGTCGACTTGGCCTGAAAACGATTGGTGTCGTGTGCTCGTCCGTCGTTCGCAGTGTCTTTTTCAGTGGGCTGCCACGGCATGCAAGTTTATTGCCGGTGGGGCTAACCCCCGCAAGCGGCTCAATATACTCCTGAAGAGTGAAACCGATACTTCCGTGTGGCCCTTAGATGAGCTATACCGAACAGTACTAGACCAGTTGTTTGCATCCGACGACAACCGGCAATCGTTTCTTGATGTGATGGCCATTATTCTCGCACTCCATGAACCCCTTTCTCTCGCTGCCTTATCTGCCCTCTTTCAGTCGAACGAAGATCTGAATGTGCGACCTATCATCAAACTGATGGGGTCATTACTAGATGGGGTGATTGATGAAGACAAACCAATCTGGCCACTTCATACCTCATTCTGTGACTTCTTGCTTGATGAGACTCGGAGTTCAACTTTCCATGTCCGCATCCTCCCCCACCTGCCATCTCTTGGACAAGCACTGCTAGGTTGCATGCAGGATAAACTCAAGTTCAACATTTGTGGTCTGAAGGACTCACTTCTTTATAATGCTGTTGTTCCTAGTCTGGATGAAGAAGTTAAAAAAGCTATTCCTGCTGAACTGTCTTATTCCTGTCAATACTGGATGGAGCATCTGCAACATGTGACCTGTACACCAGAGCTGTTGAGTGAGATCACTCATTTCTTCAAGGAATTTTTCCCCTATTGGGTTGAAGCCATCAGTCTTCTTTCCCATATGACTCCAGTACACACCATGCAATCTGCTATTCAAGCTTGTGTCATCTTGAAGAGTTGGGCTCATGTGAGTCATACCATGCTATAATTAGACTTCTGACAAAGATAAAAACAGGATCAAGAGATTGCCACACTGGCATCAGAAGCAGCTAGATTTATTCAGGTGTTTGCTCCTATTCTGCAAAGATCTACTCCACACTTGTATCTATCTGCTATGCCCCAGACCCCCCCCAGCTCTCCACTATGCAAACTCTGGGCTGGGCACCTGGAAAAGCATACATCAATGATATCTGGGCATCCAGCTAGTTGGCCAGCAGAGATCCATAATCTACAAGGACATAAATGGGAGATCTGGTCTGTTGCATATTCCCCTGATGGGAAGCAGATTGTCTCTGGCTCTTATGACAAGACCATTAGGGTTTGGGATGCAACCACTGGTCAGACTATGACAGGTCCATTCTGGGGGCATACAAACTCTGTTAACTCTGTTGCCTATTCCCCTGATGGGAAGCAGATTGTCTCTGGCTCTTATGACAAGACCATAAGGGTTTGGGATGCAACCACTGGTCAGACTGTGGCAGGTCCATTCCAGGGGCATACAGACTCTGTCCAGTCTGTTGCCTATTCCTCTGATGGGAAGCAGATTGTCTCTGGCTCAGAAGACAAGACCATTAGGGTTTGGGATGCAACCACTGGTCAGACTGTGGCAGGTCCATTCCAGGGGCATACAGACTCTGTCCAGTCTGTTGCCTATTCCCCTGATGGGAAGCAGATTGTCTCTGGCTCAAAAGACAAGACCATTAGGGTTTGGGATGCAACCACTGGTCAGATTGTGGCAGGTCCATTCCAGGAGCATACACACAATGTCAACTCTGTTGCCTATTCCCCTAATGGAAAGCAGATTGTTTCTGGCTCTTACGACAAGACCATTAGAGTTTGGGATGCAACTACTGGTCAGACTATGGCAGGCCCATTCTGGGGGCATATAGAGTGTGTCTGCTCTGTTGCCTATTCCCCTAATGGGAAGCATATTGTCTCTGGCTCAAGAGACAAGACCATTAGAGTTTGGAATGCAACCACTGGTCAGACTGTGGCAGGTCCATTTCAGGGGCATACATCCTCTGTCAACTCTGTTGCCTATTCCTCTGATGGGAAGCAGATTGTCTCTGGCTCTTATGACAAGACCATTAGGGTTTTGGATGCAACCACTGGTCAAACTGTGGCAGGTCCATTCCAGGGGCATACACACCCTGTCAACTCTGTTGCCTATTCTCCTGATGGGAAGCAGATTGCCTCTGGCTCAAGAGACAAGACCATTAGGGTTTGGGATGCAATCACTGGTCAGACTATGGCAGGTCCATTCCAGGGGCATACACACTCTGTCTTGTCTATTGCCTATTCCCCCAATGGGAAGCAGATTGTCTCTGGCTCAAGAGACAAGACCATTAGGGTTTGGGATGCAACAACTGGTCAGACTATGGCAGGTCCATTCCAGGGGCATACACACTTTGTCAGGTGTGTTGCCTATTCCCCTGTTGGGAAGCAGATTGTCTCTGGCTCAGAAGACAAGACCATTAGGGTTTGGGATGCAACCACTGGTCAGACTGTGGCAGGTCCATTCCAGGGGCATACAGACTCTGTCTGGTCTGTTGCCTATTCTCCTAATGGAAAGCAGATTGTCTCTGGCTCAGAAGACAAGACCATTAGGGTTTGGAATGCAGCCACTGGTCAGACTGTGGCAGGTCCATTCCAGGGGCATACAGACTCTGTCTGGTCTGTTGCCTATTCTCCTAATGGAAAGCAGATTGTCTTTGGCTCAAAAGATAAGACCATTAGAGTTTGGAATATAGCCACAGGTCAGACTATTATAGGTCCATTCCAGGGGCATACACACTCTGTCTGGTCTGTTGCCTATTCCCCTGATGGGAAGCAGATTGTCTCTGGCTCTTCAGACAACACCATTAGAGTTTGGGATGCAACCACTGGTCAGACTGTGGCAGGCCCATTCTGGGGGCATACAGAGTGTGTCCAGTCTGTTGCTTATTCCCCTAATGGGAAGCAGATTGTCTCTGGCTCAAGAGATAAGACCATCAGGGTTTGGGATATGACCGCTGGTCAGACTGCAGCAGGTCCATTCCAGGAACATACAAGCTCTGTCATGTCTGTTGCCTATCCTCCTGATGGGAAGCAGATTGTCTCTGGCTCTTCAGACAACACCATTAAAGTTTGGGATATAACCACTGGTAGGACTAGGGCAGCTCCATCTCAGAGTCATATGCAAAAACCTGCTTTCTCCTATCATATAACAATACAAAATGATGGTTGGATTCAAACCCCAGATGGTCATGTCTTTGGCTGGCTTGCTTCTTGGAATAGGCATTATCATTGGCAACCTTATAATTCCTTGGTGATATCCCCTAAAGGCAGCTGTAGAGCTCATGTTGATTTCTCTTTGTTTGGGGAGTCCTGGATATCCTGTTGGAAGTCTTAATAAGTTGTATGGGGTGAATGTGGCTCAGGTTGACTCCAGATATACTTCATATATCAATATTTTTACCAAAAATGTATCTGTCTTTCTCTTGCATAAATTCATTTTCAATAATTAATCCAATTATACAGCAAGTCTTTTATGAAATCTTCATTAGGCCTTGATGGTGCACCTTTAATGGTGGGGAGAATTAACTCATACCACATCTTCTGCAGCCCAATATTCTCATCTTTACTTTGTTCTGGTCTAAGTTACACATCCACATAAAGCATTACTGAGAGAGAGGGCAGAATGTGAGGGTGAAAAGAAGGAAATCTGATCAAAATGTGTTTATGAGCCCAATTCAATGAGCCACATATTATTGTTTGTTACACCAGGGTATCTGCACCACAGGCTTGTCAAACTTTGTGCATTTGCTCCACCATACCCACTTCCTTGGTCACCTGTTCCACCTCTACCCCACTCTCTTCCACCTCTTGCAGCATCAGCATGTTCAACACAACCATGACCAGCCCAGCCACTAAGACTGTCACACATAGAACACATCAACTGGCATGCCCCATGCACAGATGTATCATGCACATGGTGTACTCAATATAATAGTCATTGAGTCAAACATACCTTGCAGACCCACATTTGGATTGCCCACACCATCAAACAGATAGGTGAACATGTTCAGCATGAGAAGATTGCTGATCCCAAATGATATGGCAGCCATGAGGATGAAGTGGTCCTGATGGGTATAGTTTACAAAAGGGAGGATACACAACCTGGAGACAACCATACTTGCAAATAAAAAGGTAATCACTGCTCCAAGCATAGGGTTAGGGACAATGCTGTGCTTGCTGTCAGAACATGGCACTTGGAAGAAAGAATCCAGAGACCTTGCTGAGCATCTGAAAGAATAAGAAAAATACAACAACATCAACCAGCTGCATGATTTGCACAATGGGTGAGTACAATGACACCATTGTTCTGAGCACAGAGATGAACATGCCTTCATTTTGATTAAACACACCTACCTGAGCAAATATCAACAATGGCATCACAGTAAACAGGGTGGATATGTCACAACCTCCAAGGCCTGTGCACTACCAAACTCCCTGAGCCTTTCTTAGACATTGTTTGGTTATGGCAGCTTGTTGTCATCACTTTCTTTCCTTTCCTAGCGATAAGCTTTTCTGTTCTAGGTACCATTCCGCTCATCGCACATCCCATATTACTTAGTTTTCTGTTCTAGCAATTAACATGCCTAGTCGTCGTGCCATGGCTGCTGGTGATCCTGACATTAGCTTATCGCTGCCATTCACCAATGACTCCTAAAATGCCTTCAACCACTACCACTACCCCTGCCTCTATGGCACCCCCCACTCTTAAAATGCCAAAGCCCCAGATGTTCAACGGGGATAAAAGCAAATTTACGGACTGGTTCTGCCATGTTGAGCTCTATTGGGCATTTTACAAGAATTCCCCTGAGGATGAGAAGACAATGATTACCCTCCAGCTTATGAATGAGGGGTCAGCCTCCACTTGGACAGCATCATACTCCCACATGTAGAAAGAGAAGTCCACCCACGATCCTAGCTATTTTGCGTGGAAGGACTTTGTCGAGGCACTCAAGAAGGACTACGGCCCCCTCAACAAGAAGGGTGATGCACAGGCCCTCATTCACGAACTTAAATAGGGCTCAGTGCTCATCCATTTCCATATTCTTACGTTCTCACAGCTCCTTGTGGAAGCTGGCTACCCGATCACTATTCATAAGGATACACTGGAGGGGGACCACCTTATTGATGCATTGAAAACCAGTATGAACCCTGTTATCGTTCAAGCAGCAGAGGACAACTTTGACATGACTCAGATGCACGACTTTCATGCCTTTTATAAGGCTTTGGAGAAAGTGGGCAAAGTTCTTGAGGCCTACAACAGTGGTAAAGTACCCTCAGTGATGCCTACTTTCCCTCATGCACCTGGGCCTGCCCTACCCCGCCCCCTGTTCCCTGCCCAACCACAGGTCACATCGGCTGCTGTTGCATCACCAGCCATTCCTGCTCCAGTGTCTGAATGCCGTGATCCCATTGGGACTACTTATGGTAGGCAGGGTCAGCCAATGGATGTTGGGCAAGCTTATCACTGCCAAGTGTGCTATAACTGTGGTGTGGATGAGCATTTCGCCAGAGATTGTCAGCAACCTCAGGCCTCTGTTTGTGAACGCATCCACTACATGGCTTTGGAGCTTGATGAATCAGAATGGGATGAGCTTAGGAAGGATTTTTGAATGG
Organism: Tubosaeta aff. alveolata; assembly: GCA_038094535.1. Taxonomy (NCBI): domain Eukaryota; kingdom Fungi; phylum Basidiomycota; class Agaricomycetes; order Boletales; family Boletaceae; genus Tubosaeta; species Tubosaeta aff. alveolata. The sequence goes on from JBBPUG010000227.1 coordinate 19,663, forward strand.
GTCAAGAGATAGCGCACCCTCTTCGACCAAAGGTTTGGTTCTGCCTTGTGTAACATCTACTTGTACAGTATCTTCGAATGCATCAATGTCAGATTCATGCTCTGTTTTGGAACCAACCCAAGCACACCCCCCAAGCACTTGTCAGACACCCTGGACTCCATTCTGGTATGCCTGTCGCCTGCGCGACCAACCCCCAACTCATGCAATAGCACTTCTCTGCAATCTCATGCATTCTCAATGGCATCTCGAGGCTACAGAGGATGTTCTTTGTGACTTGAACTGTCTGCTGTTCGACCAGACGACTGAAGCTATTCGTGAATTGCAAGGCCTGCAGAACTTCATTTGCCACCCAGGCAACTCCCTTTCACTGCCAGTCACACTCTTGACATTAGATGACCAATGTTCATTTTCCTTGAGGGCTCTTGTCAATAGTGGTTGTACTGGATCTTCTATTGATGCTGGATTTGTTCATGTGAAAGGGCTGAATGCCCACCCCCTGCCTCGCCCTGTCCCAGTATACAATGCTGACGGCACTCTTAATCGAGCTGGTGCAATTACACACTATGTTACCCTGTGTATGGTTATCGGGACCCATGCTGAGCGCATCACCTTTGGTGTCACCAATCTGGGCAAGAGTGACCTCTTTTTGGGCTATGAGTGGTTGCAATACCACAACCCCTTGGTCGACTGGGAAACCAGCACGCTTTGCTTGAATTGGTGCCCAAAAGCCTGTCGACTGGGACACCTCTTGTCTGAACCTGAGGAGGAGGAGGACCCAGACTGCATTGAGACCTTCCCCAAGGGTGTTCTCGAAGAGGGCGACTGTATTTTTGCATTTGACCTCTTTGGTTATCATGCTGAGGGGGGGAACACATTCGGGCCCATACCACCACTGCCTAGCAGCTTGCAGAGGAGGCAAGTAAAACAGTGCCCACATGAAGCTTTGAGGAAACCATTCCAAGCTACTACCATGAGTTTCGTGATGTCTTCAGTAAAGAGTCTTCTGATCAACTCCCTGAATGGCATCCATGGGACCATGCCATTGAACTCACACCTGGAGACCATGTCATTAGTTGCAAGGCATACAACCTCAGCCCGGGGGAACAGCACGAGCTGGATGCTTTCATTGAGGAGAACTTGCGCTCCGGCCGGATTCGACCCTCTAAGTCCCCATTCGTGTCCGCCTTTTTCTTTGTTAAGAAGAAGGATGGGCGGCTACGCCCTGTCCAGGACTACCGCCAACTAAATGCCATTACCATCAAGAACAGGTACCCACTCCACCTCATTTCTGAATTAGCTAACAAGTTGAAGGGGGCTAAGTACTTCACCAAGCTTGATGTACAATGGGGCTATAATAATGTATGGATCTGGGAGGGGGATGAGTGGAAGGCAGTGTTCCTCACCAATCGAGGGCTTTCAAACCCACTGTCATGTTTTTTGGCATGACCAATTCACCTGCAACCTTCCAAACCCTCATGAACAACATCCTTTGTGATCTTATTATTACTGGAAAGGTTCTCGTTTACTTGGATGATATTCTTATCTTTACTTGAACCCTGGAGGAGCACCATTAAGTTGTTGCACAAGTTCTATGCATTTTACGTCACCATCACCTCTTTCTAAAACCAGAGAAATGTGACTTTGAGCAGACCCATATCAAGTACCTTGGGCTTGTCATCTCCAAAGGGGAGGTCTCAATAGACCCAGTCAAAGTCCAAGGGATCTTGGAATGGCCCCTACACTCCTCTAAATGAGACCTTCAGTCATTTCTCGGCTTCATCATTTTTTATCAGCACTTTATTTGCCATTTCAGGGATATTGCTCAGCCATTGCATGCCCTGACTGGCAATGTGCCTTGGTGCTGGGGGGATGAACATCAACATGCATTTGATAGCCTCAGGTGTGCTGTTTGCTTTGCCTCAGTACTTGCAATCCCCACTGATGGAGACCTGTATCGTGTTGAGGTTGATAGCTCTGGACATGCCCTTGGTGCAGTGCTATCTCAACGTCAGAGCAATGTGTGGCATCCTATTGCATTCCTTTCCAAAGCGTTAACTTCTACAGAACACAACTATGAGATTTATGATTGGAAGTTACTCACCATCATGACAGCTCTTTCCTCTTGGTGACACCACCTTATGGGTGCACCCTCCTCCTTCAAAATATGGACTGATCACCAAAATCTGGCTTACTTTTGATGCCCTCAAAAGTTGAATCATTGGCAAGCTCGATGGATCACTGAGTTAGCTAACTATGATTTTACATTACATCACCAGCCTGGCCGCATTCATCTCAAGCCCAATCTCTTATCTCAAAGACCTGATCATGCACATGGGGAGGACGATAACAAGAATGTTACCTTGCTTAAGCCAGAGTTCTTTCGCCACACCAAGATGGTTTTAGATGAACTTGGATTCCTTGACCAGATTCAATGACAGTCGGCCAACTGGGACCAAGTTGTACAGAAGAATTTGCTGGTAATACATCAGGGATGGGAGGAGCAGGATCAAATCGTCACATGGAATGGGCAGGTCTATGTTCCAGTAGATAAGAGATTACGGGAAGATGTCATTCGAGCACACCATGACTCTTGTCTAGCGGGGCACCCAGGTCAGTATAAAACTCATGAACTTATTACCAGGAACTACTGGTGGCCAAGCCTCCTCCGTGACGTCCAATGATATGTTGCAGGGTGCGAAACTTGTCAGCAAATGAAGCCTTGTCATACCTCTCTTGCTGCCCCTTTACACCCCAACAAGATTCCGACATGTCCTTGGGAACAAATTTTGATTGATCTCATTGGACTGCTCCCAGAATCTCTCAGACATGATGCTATTCTTGTGGTTGTCGACTGATTTACGAAGATGCTCCATGCTATCCCATCCAGCCTTGAAATTTCTTCCTTTGGGGTCACGCATGCTCTTTGTGACCATGTTTTCCGACACCACAGCCTGCCTATTAAAGTCATCAGCAACTGAGGTTCAAACTTTGTTTCTGCCTTTATGAAGGAACTTTATTCACAACTTGGCATCACCGCTAATGCCAGTACTGCATACCACCCTCAGACAGACGGACAAACAGAGCAGCTTAATCAAGAGTTGGAACACTTTCTGTGTGTGTTCACCAACTACCATCAGTTGGACTGGTTGGACTGGCTTTCCCTTGCTGAATTCTCCCACAATGACAAGATACATAGCTCTACCAGACATTCCCCATTTTATCTCAACTCTGGACAACACCCATGGACAGGCAAGGAGCCTTGAAGGGAGGGAAAGGTTGAAGCCGCAGCAGACTTTGCTAAATGAATGACAAACATACATTAGGAGGCTGAAGCAGCACTGAAAAAGTCAGCAGAGGACATGAAACAAGCATATGACCAACACCACTCTCCATCACACAACTTTCAAGTTGGTGACTGGGTCTGGTTGGAGGTGATCCACATTGCATCTGATTGCCCTACCAAAAAGCTAGACGATAAACATTACTGACTGTTCAAGGTTCTGAGCAAGCATGGCGAAAGCGCCTACAAGCTCCAACTGCCGCCAACTGGGAAAAGCATCTACCCTATTTTCAATGAGTGCGTCCTTACACTGTTCATTTCCCCCACATTTCCTTTGCAGCAAAAACCACCTCCACCCCCACCAGACCTCATCAAAGGAGTTGAAGAGCAGGAGATTGAGGAGATCCTGGACTCCCGTCTTCGTAGAGGAAACTTGGAGTACCTTGTACTCTGGAAGGGGTTTCCTTGCGAAGAAAGAGCATGGAAGGCAGCTTCCAAACTTCCTCATGTGCAAGAGTCAATCGTCGATTTCCACCGAGTGCACCCAGCCAAACCTCACCCTACTCCCACCATGCAGCTCCACTTCCTGTTATGTTTTCTTTCCTTGTGTTCCCCTTTTGGACATTCGTGTACATGGACATGTTTCTTTTCCCTGATGACTCACCCATCCGATTCCATCGCATTTGCTCGTCATCAGACTTACTCCTTCATGACTCATTCTTCTGCCTTTCTCGCACGATATGACTCATTCGTCTTACGACTCATGACTCACTCTATGTTTACCTTTGTTTGTTCCACTCAGTATATAAACCCTCGAGTACAGACCCTGTACCCTAAGTTAGACCTCCTCAATCTTGACCTTGTACTTCCATCGTCCTCCTCGTGCTTCTTACAGAGAACTTGCACCTTCCTCTCAACGAGAGGTGCTCCTCGAACCCTTGACCCCCTTTGATCTTACTACAGTGAAAGGCAGTGTTCTCGTCGCAAAGATAAGCGACTACCTAGAACCCTTGATCCTTGAGGCTACGCTCGACCTTGCCCAGGCCAAGCACAACACTTCCACCCCATCCAAAACTTCATAGAGGCTCCTCCTCTTCCCCAATGGTTATTTAATTGGGAGAATGGAACATTTGAAAGAGACAAGGAATAGAGATTATGATTTCAGTTAGAAGACGAGGACAAGATGGAGGACTGGTTTGATGTGGTTGAGTTTCCACCGGTGAATCGCAAGATGTAATCCTCAGAGAGGGGGTAATGTCACAATCTCTGAGGCCCGTGCACTACCGAACTCCCTGAGCCTTTCTTAGTCATCATTTGGTTATGGCAGCTCATTGTCATCGCTTTCTTTCCTTCCCTAGCAATAAGCTTTTCTGTTCTAGGTACCATTCCGCTCATCACACATCCTGTATTACTTAGTTTTCCGTTCTAGCAATCAATGTGCCTAATTGTCATGCTGCGGCTGCTGGTGATCCTGACAGGATATCAGCCCTCCTAAGCTGATTAATATGAGAACAAGCATATACCCAACCAAAATGCCACCTTGAATGCATGAGTCACCACCAGTAATTTCTAGGTGAGACACTTCTGCAGATATAGCTTTCATTGTAGCAGATACTAGAATGTGTGTGAGATGGCGTGATTAACATCACACAGTGTATGCATACCATACACCACCAACATTGGAAGAATTGCCACAAATTTTGAACATGTGGACCCTTACCAGTATGAGTTTTCCTCATGCTCAATGTAAACTTGACATACCACAGGAATGTGATCACTGGTGTGTGAAATGACTTCAAACCAACAAAGTCGTAAACGTCAAGAGGTGGCAACCTTTGCCAAGAAAAGAGGAAATCACAAGGAGGTTTGAAGGAGAACTCCAAGTGAACTTGACTGGGGAGATGTCCCAGGCAAGCCCTTGGCCTTTATATACTATCCATACTGTATGTACATGTTGTGACCTAATCTACCAATGAGTCACTAATATGGAATACCCTAAACCCTAGAGATAAGGTGCATAGCCATGCATAGCACGGAAATGAGAAACATGAGTGAAACGCATGTAAGGCTGTGGACACAGCCAAGATAAGAAACATGAGGCACACATGAGGTGTGGCAGAATGGAAGAGATGGAAATTAAAGGATGAAACATGTTTGAAGTAAATGAAATGAGTCATAGATTGGATCGGGTATGTGTCAGCACTTAAGGCACAGCCTGGCTGTAACACGTATCAAGTCAGCACTTACTGCATAGCGTGGCTGTGACCCTTGATAAGATCCTGTCATGATAAGATAAAGGAAAGGATGAAAGCGTAAAGTGAAAATAATGAGACTGTAACAGTGTGGAGGTGATCATGCTGGCATCCATATACCCCCTAGAATCTGTTACAATACAACCTACCACAAGCCCAACAATTATGCTTGTACTTTTCAAGAACAGGGAACCAAAGAGTTTGGTAGTGATGATGGTGACAAACAAAAGGAAGCTGAGACCTGGTGAACCCCATCTAAAGTAATAAACACCAGATCAAAAACTGTGGTGCCAGGACCTGAAACTTCTTCCAAAAGAGCATGCTTGGAGGAAGTGGTTGGATGTAGAGAGAGTGTACTGCTAGAAGGATGAGCTTGGAAACTGTTTGATCCACCACCCTAGTTGAGCACACCAGATGAACCAATAAGTGATGCCCCAATCAACACAATGATGGTTCCTGAGCAAATGCTAGGCAATAGACCAAAGTCATTTCTATCAGGCATCCATCTGTAACTATTGGCAGGGAAATGTGCTGGAGAGTGCATGGGAGTAGAAACGACAGTTGCATTTCAAGGAATGAATTTATTAATGACATTCCTTGAAGGAGATGCCTGAGAAGGCATGCTTAAACACCCATGATTGACCTACCCAGAGCCCTGTATGTCAGGACAGGCACCATGTGTCGCTGTGCCATCTGCAGAGGTAACGGATGGACAGGTCCCATTGGCATACATGGCATTCAGTTGAAAATCTTCCAGGCTTGTTTTTAGCTCAACCTTGAGAACACAAGCAAAGTTATGTACAACATTGGTAGTGCTGAGCATCACAAACCTCCTGCCAACAATGGACAGTGACCCCGTCCTAAGACAATACACTTCCAACCCCAGATGTGCGACATCTGGATAAGACTTAAGAGGCTTGCTGCATGCTCAGTGTTGACATCATGCTCCAACAAGCTACTTACCACACAACAAGCAACATGGATCTCAGCTATGCAGATGTGTGCACATCTAGGACTAGCGTCATGCCTGCAAAAATGATGGGTGGCATGATCAGCCTGGCAAGCATTGCGAGGGCATGCTGGAGTCTGCTGGCCATGGCAAGCACAAGTGGCAGCTTGTCATCAATTAATAGGGACTGTCAGTATGACATCCAAAGTTCCAAAAGTTTGCAAACTTTGAATGCTCAATGATTATATAATCATTATTGTTGCCAAGACCTTGTCAGCTCCTTCCCATCACTGATCATTTCAAACCCAGCAACTGTTCTCTCTGATCACCATTGGTTGCTGAAGCAGTATATAGGGTGGTTCTCCAAGGAAAAAATGGCTTTAGTGGAATATAACTTAATATTCTTTTTTCTTGCCATATGTGGGATTTTCTATGCACAGATTAATTCACCATCAAAAGTTTTGAACAGTCCATCAGGGGCTATTGAAAGGCCCTAATGCCATAATATGGTGGTGATTGCCTCTTATGGGATCTCTGGCTGCTGATTGAGCAGGGCAGGTGTTATGGTCTTATTTATTTCACATTGTGCTTTTGCTTTCTTTTGTTATCTTCATTAGGGTCTTATCAAGGGTCACAGCCATGCTATGCAGTAAGTGCTGACTTGATACATGTTACAGCCAGGCTGTGCCTTAAGTGCTGACACATACCTGATCCGATCTATGACTCACACAGACTCATTTCATTTCACTCAAACATGTTTCATCTTTTAATTTTTGTCTCTTCTATTCTGCCACACCTCATGTGTGATTCATGTTTCTTATCTTGGCTGTGTCCATAGCCTTACATGCATTTGACTCATGTTCTTCATTTCCATGCTATGCATGGCTATGTCTCTTATTGCTAGGGTTTAGGGTATTCCCATATTGGTGACTCATTGGTAGATTAGGTCACAACATGTGCATACAGTATGAGTAGTATATAAAGGCCAAGGGCTTGTCTGGGATGTCTCCCTAGTCAAGTTCACTTGGAGTATTCCTTCTCTCTGAATGATTTCCTCCTTTCTTGGCAAAGGTTGCCACCACTTTGACGTTTACACCTTCACTCGTCTGAAGTCATTTCAGCAGGACAGGTAAGCAAAGCCAGAAGTAGTCATAGTCACCAAGCTGGCCTTTGCTTGGTAGTTAACTTGTGTTGAGTGATGCATGGGTGGTGTCCAAGGTTGAATGGTGACATCAAATCGAGTGAGGTGAGGAACAAGCATAGCCATAAAACCAAGTCTATAGATCTTGGGTCAGTTCTGATAATTGTGAACATAATTGCTCAGCATCTGTGAATGAGCAGGGAAGGGCCACATATGGTGGCAGGGTATGGAGAACAAAGAGGCCATTAGCAAAACACATCAAAATTTTAGCGCATAAACTACAGCCATCTACTTTTTTTCAGAACAATCATGACTAATTCATCATCATAGGCCAGGACAGCAATGTCTGGGTCAAGTAGTCCTCTGGCTGCAATGTGGGCCTTTATACCCTGCATGTCTGTGGTACTAACACATTGTCTAGCAGAAATTGGAGGTGGGATGTGGCACCCTCATTCAGGGATTTGGCATGCACCCCACATGGAAGATGGTCATGGATGGCGACAGTATGCCACAATAATTGCCTTGATGTGATACTAGCGGCACGCAAGTGGGCAGCCAAGGCCCATCAGGGCTGTTGCTCTCATTGGTAGTGAACTCACCTTGTTAGGATGGCCTCACCCATGCTGGGTGTGGTCAAAAAGAACAGAGTGTGATCGTCACAGAACATATTTCCACTAGCAATGTGATGGCTGTATAGAGTGATCTGCTGGTTATCTGATTTCCCAAGGGCAAAGTTGATCCGACATGAGTCACACCGCACGATGTCATGTAAAACAGTATTCAATGCCTTCAATCATACATGCATAAGTGTACTAGTTCAGAAAGATACAAACCTTTAGATGTGCTAGCAGCAGATAGACCTGACTTTATTTGCCCCTGTAATACAAAGCATACTCAAGAGAGTGTTCAACTCAACCCAAGAGAGGCGGACACTCATGAAGAGGTACCACAGCGTCTCTCCTAGCAAGCTAAGTGTGAACCAAGGACAAAGAACAAAGGACAATGACAAGGAAGCACATGGGTCTCAAGAATTGCTTGAGGACAGAGAATGAGTATGACAGAGATTGTAGATTCAGAGTGAGGAACCATTGTACAGGTGATCAGGTATTTAAGCATTCTAATCATGGGAGAATGGAACACTATAGAATGCTATGGAATGTGGGGAAACATCGTTGTCATGAGAGAGACAGCTGTGGAGCTAATCGTCCAATGAGATAGCAAAGATAAGCAAGACAAAAGAAGGAACTGTGGAGTTGAGTCATCTACCTTGGAAAGGAAATGACAACACAAGGAAGTCATCAGAAAGAGAAAGGTGAGAGGACAAGATGACAGTTCAAGATACCACTCAGGGAAAGAAGTAAGCCTAAGAGATAAAGGTAAGAGTTATCACCCAAAGGAAGTGTTGATAGCCTCAAGGGAGAGTCGTAATAGACAACAAGAAGAGAAAGAACTAACACAAATGATGAGTGAAGCATGCATGGAGGAAAGAACAAGAAAAGAATTGTAACAGCTCTGAGGTGTGTAGAAGCTCGGGAAAATCCCTGTCACGTCTTTGTGGTACCAGAATCTTCCAGGGGTACTGGTATCCACTCTAGGGACCCCATCTATGCCACGTTTCTGCCTTGCAATCTTGATCCACATCACTTTGAGTCCAAGGCCTGGCACCAGCATGAGCATTTTGGCCAGTGATGGTTCCACGAGGAGTATGATGCTATCTGTGAGAGGATTATGGGGCCCATGGCCTGCAGAGGCAGACATCTCTTCAGAAGAGCTAGAATTGATCACAGGTCCATAAGAGGTGGCCTAGATTTCGGGTCCTGCTATATTCCCATCGCTTGTCTCTGTGACAAGAACACTGCCTTTCACTGCAGTGGGATCAAAGGGGGTCAAGGGTTCAAGGAGCACCTCTCATTTAGAGGAAAGGTACAAGTTCTCTAAAAAGAGCACAAGGGAGACGATGAAAGTTCAAGGTAAAGATTAAGAAGGTCTAACTTAGGGTACAGGGTAGGTACTCGAAGGTTTATATACTAAGTGGAACAAACAATGGTAAACATAGGGTGAGTCATGAGTCATAAGACAAATGAGTCACAATGTGTGAGAGAAATGGAAGAATGAGTCATAAAGGAGTAAGCCTGATGACAAGCAAATGCAATGGGATCAGATGGGTGAGTCATTAGAGAAAAGAAACATGTCCGTGTACATGAATGTCCAAAAAGAGGAGCAGGGAGAAGAAAACGTAACATTACCCCCATACTAGAGTCGAAGCTCTGATGAAGACATTTCAATAGTCATTCTTGGTAGGGGATCCAGTGATGTTGTCCCAAGCAGTTTGGTCCCAGACATCTTCATGGTCAACTGGAGAGGAAGGGTGAGGAGAAGTGCTGCAACAGCAGTTACAACAAGAGGCTCTTCCTCCAGTGGTGATATAAGTGGTTTGTTGTCTCTGATGGGTAGACGAGGTAGAGGATCTGGAAGACACTGGAGGAGAGGATGGAGCGGGGGATGTCCCTGGACTGAATATAGTAGCTCCTTGAATAATACAAGAACAGTTGGCTTGGATATGACCAGGGCGAGTGTGAAGACAAAAGGGGCATTGATATTCTGGGGAGTTGACACAATGTCCCAAACGCCTGCAATAGAAGCATGCTCTAGAATATCTTGGATCTTCAGGCCTAAGAGGACAGTCTCAGATATCTTCCCTTCTAACATGTTCCCTAGCCATAATTGCTCTGAAGATGGCACTCTCTTCAGCAGTCAGAGGAGCAGAAGAAGCTTTGGGTGTGGAAGGAGTAGAACAGGTTGTGGAATAGGAGGAGGTACAGGTTGAGGAGGGGAAGGTGGCACAGAGGTCTCTAGTAGGTGTTGTTGAGAAGCAGCTAACTCTCAGAGGTATTGTTGCAGGTCTTCACAGAACTCATTGTATCCCATTTGGAAGGATAGGGTAGCAGTGGAACAACAGATAGCAGCTTGAATGGCTCGAGCACAGGTAACTGCACTGTTCAGCCAGCCAGTGGATCCAGAATCAATGATAGAGAGGAGTTTGTTCTGTCAGAGGATGAAGGTGAGAGCAGTGAATGGGGAGTCAAGGTCTATGTAATGCTCCATGGGACTGGCTAGCCAAGGGTCATTGGTGTACTCCAGGAGGGTGGTCTCATAAGTCTGTGAGGGTTCAGTGACATGAAGCCAGTGGGCATAGATGGAGACATCAACAGAAACTACAGCAGAGGGATCCAAAGATCCAGTGGGCAGGGGAGCAGAGATGTTGTCCTGAGTAGCAAGGGACCCCATGCAGTAACAAATTGTGTGAATTGCTGGCCAGTCAATGTGTTATTTCTCCAAAAATGACAGTCTAATCAATGCCAGCCAATTCAGTGTAATTAGTATGAATGTCAGATTGGCCAGTGTTCATCAGAAGTCCATCACTCAAATTGGCCAATAGTAAATGGTTCACTAACTGGCTGATTCACATTCTTGATAGCGAAAAGAGAAACCCCTTGCCTCCTAAATTTGCTGCTGGCTATCATTCATCCAGAACTGTATTTGGCTGGGTGTCAAGTTATGAAGACACTCAAGGAGGACAACAAAGTTCTTTATCTGCATGAAGCCCTGAAGTCGTGGTATTCGGTCTTCACCGCAATTACCCTTATTGTCAATAGGGAAACACCATTACACCAAGATCCAAAGACCAACATTCACTGGTATGATCTCATGCTCACCATCGGTGAGTACGATGAGGTGACTTTGGAACTGGGCACATTTGGACTGCATCTTCTCTACAACTTGGGTTTAGTTTGCTTTATGAGCAGAAAGCTAGTTTGGCATGGGGTCAGCTTGGCAAAAGGTAAACGAATATGCTATGCTTATTACATGAGGGAGAGTATGCATAGGTTTTACTCACTTTCTCTTGCAGGTTGGGTAGAATACAAGAGCATAGACACAAAGATCTCTATATAGGACTTCAAAAAATGCACTTGTTTGGTGAAGTGCGTTTCTCAACATTGTTAATTTCAGCGAGACTTTTGAGTGTGTTACAGGATGGTGTCAGTGAAGCGGGGGGTTGAGTGGGTCATTCAGACTGTTGGCGAGGTGTGTGGCTGGACTGCATGCAAAATTTCAAAAATTTCAAACTTAAGGGTAGTCTAAACCATGAAATCAAGGACTGGTGCAATGTAGTAGACTGAATAGTTGACCATGGTTGGAGATTGGCCAATCGGTGTCAGACTGGCACTGCTGGATGTTGTGGGCTGCTCAGTTGACATCTGACTGGTGCATATGGGCTGGTTGGCATAACATGTGGATTTAAAAACTTCATGGGCAGGTCAGAGAACTATGGACAGGTGCACATTGTCCCATCTGCCAGATATGGCATAGGCCAGTCAGTGAACCAGTAGTGTACACCAGCCAGGTGGCGAGATGGGTGAGAACTCCCCTCCCTAGTTGATCGGCCTGTTGGTGTGACATAGGCATCATGAAAACGACAGGTTAGAGAGCTGCTGACAGTTGCACATTGCCCAGTCAGCCATAAGTCAAAAAATGGCATTGGCCAGTCAATGAACCAGTCCTGTGTATCGGCCAGGCAGCAAGTTGTGGGGGAAATCATAGCTAGTTAATTGGCCAGTTGGTGTGACATAGGCATAATCTCACGGGCTAGTCAGAGAACTGGTGACCACTGGAAACTGCTGTCAGCCAGAGAGCTATAAATTAGCATGGGCCGGTCAGTTAACCGCCAGTACATATTGGCCAGGCAGCGAGATGTGTGAGTACCTCCCTGCTGATGAATCAGCCAGCCAGTGTGAGATGGGTATAATATCATGGGCCCGTCAGAGAACTGCTGACAGGTAGACACTGCTGACAGGCACTCATGGTCCGGTCAGTGTAACGCTAAACGTACTCAAGAGAGCATTCGACTTAACCCAAGAGAGGCGGACACTCACGAAGAGGTACCACAGCGTCTCTCTTAGCAAGCTAAGTGCGAAACGATGACAGAGGACAAAGGACGATGACGAGTGAGCACATGGTCTCGAGAATCGCTCGAGGACAGTGAATGAGTACGACGAATATTGTGAACAATGAACTAGGGTTCAGGGTTGAGAGATCCGAGAAGTTTGAGATGAAGGATGTTGACCAAGACTGAGGACAACGACGAGGAACTCAGAGGACTCGAGAATCGCTTGAGGACAAGGAATGAATACGCAGGATGGTGTAGATTCAGTGTAAGGGATAAAAGTACAAGGCGAACAGTATATAAGCATTCCTATCATGAGAGAATGGAATGTCATAGAACAAGATGGAACAAGGGGATACATCACCGTCGTGAGAGAGACAGCTGTGGAGCTAATCGTCCAATCAAAAGGGGTTTACATAAGT
>JBBPUG010000228.1:0-32544 GCA_038094535.1 Tubosaeta aff. alveolata
ATGCATCAATGATGCATCAGAATTTATTGTTGTACTTTTGCATCACTATCTAATGAGGATTACCACAGAATCATGCATCAGGGTCCCTGGTACTGGTGACTACGCATCAACTTGAACGAAGACAAGACTGTCACTATCGAGGAGACAGTCACGGTCTCCGCAGTGGCCTCCAAGGGCTTGTCTTTCCAGCGAGAGAAGTCACCACCCTACTGGTCTTCGCCTCGCAATCCGGAAAACTCGATAATTGGAAGCACAGCCATGCATAGCAACTTTTACGACAGGCTGAGACATAATTATGCAACGAAGCAGTGACTAAATGCACCACAGCCTGCTCACCGCCTTTGAACATGTACCCACGTGAATGATCACGAGTCACGACTGATAAGTAGAAGCTCTTGATGCGATGAAGTGAAGTTCAATTGTCACTCACATCATGACCCCTTCTGTTGATCCTGTCCTTGTCGTGAGTCTTTGAAAGTCTGTTCCGATCAAGAATGATAACAACACTCATACTAGGCTGGTGCTGGGCCAACTGGACTTGTCGCTGCACTCACACTATTGCAGAACGGCGTCCCCGTTCGAATCATAGACAAGGAGCCCCAGTGTCGTATCGGTCAGCGTGCCAACGGGATTTGGGTAAGCATGCATAGAGTCGAACCGTACCCGGTACCTTACGTGTGTGCTTGCTCCGATAGCCCCGCACTTTCGAAGTCTTCCCCTTTCTTCGTGTGCATGAAATATACCAGCAGGTAACGCGAATACATCCGGTGCGAGAATACGCGCCTGGCACGCTTGAGCCTACTAGGACCTTCTCGATGTTCAAGTACGATGATCCGACGCCCTCGATTCCGTACGTGAGTATGCTTTCAGTCTTTGACGAATGATTGCTGATTTTTATGGCGTGTAGAACAACCCATATTCCTTTGGTCAACCGGCGTTAGAGAGCATCTTACGTTCGCACCTTGACAAATACGGTTGTTTTGTCGAATTCGGAACCGAGCTCCAATCGTTCGAAGATAACGGGGAACACGTAGTCGCAAAGTTGGTCAAGAGAAAGGATGAAGAGGAAGTGGTTGAGATACTCGAGGTTGCTTATCTTATTGGTGCGGACGGCGCTAAAGGTGTGTCATTACAAACCAACTTTCTCCCGTCGTGCTCATGCTTTTCTGCTAGGAGTCACTCGGAAACAACTAGGGTTGACATTCCTCGGTGAGACCAGGCCTGAAGTCGCCTCCGTTGTCGGAGATATTTGTATCAAAGTGGATGGCCTCGATAGAGACGTGAGCACAAATTCTCGGAATCGAAGGGATGTCGGATCACTCATCGACATGTCATCCAGCACTGGCACTTCTTCGGAAACAGAACAGCCAACTTGTGAGTACCGAACACGGCGCGTTGATTCAACGGCGCGTCTGATGGCAGAGCAGCTGCATGCTTCGCCCGTCGGACCTCATAGCCCCCGACGGTTACAGTTTCCTGATAACTATCAAGGATTATAGCCCGCAACAATTGATCGCCAACGAGGAACTACTCTTCAAGTGCGTGTCTGAGCTAGTAGGGCGGGAAGTCAAGGTGCGAGAGGTCGTCGTTTTGTCAGAATTCCGGTAGGCCAGGATCTGCCAGGATGATTTGCCGTTTATATGACTTGGAGCAGGCCCAACATTAGAATGGCCGACAAGTTTAGCGTTGGGCGAGTTTTCATTGCGGGGGGTGAAGCAATCATGTAGCGTTATCCGCCCTCACTGACAGACGATTTCCATAGACGCAGCACAGTATGTATATCATTCTTTCTTACTAGGTGCTTTCTAATTTTTCCTAGTGTTCACAGCCCGACAGGAGGTCAAGGTCTTAACACTTGTGTTCAAGACGCTGTGCGTGTTCTTGGATGGATTGTGCATCATAACTGATAGGAATGCCTCGACAGCTCAATCTAGCTTGGAAAGACTCTTTGGTGTATAAAAACCTCTCCCCAGCCGCTCTTCTAGACTCCTACACCACGGAACGTCTTCCAGTGATTGCCGAAATGCTCAACATTACTACTGGGGTGCTCCACCAGATCCAGAAAGCGCCGACGATAGATGGCGCCATGAAGCGCGAGAAGCGAATGAACATGCTTGGGGTGAATTACCGAGCGAGCCCCATTGTGCTGGACGAGTTCACCAGAGCCCAACACACGAATGCATATGGGGATTTGGATGAAGGGGTGTTGATCGCAGGAGACAGAGCGCCGGATGCTCCGGGGCTGGTCCTGATTACCAGCGGGGTGGAAACGAGGTTGTTTGATGTGTTCAGTTCGACCTATCACACGCTGCTCGTGTTCATCTCGGACACGTCGACGGTGGCGGAGATCCTCGAGGTATTAACAAGGTATCCCGTGGATGTGATCCGGCCCGTGATCGTCCTTCCCCAAGGGTCCGCGGCCAAGGGCGCGACACACGTTGATGTGGTTGTCGACCGCGGAGGACATGCTTTCCGTGCGTATCTGGCAGTGAGTGGGGAACAGAAGGTAGTCGTGGTCAGACCTGATGGTGTCGTGGGTGCGATTGTGCACGGCACAGAGGGAGTGTCTGCCTACTTTGACAAGATTTTTGTGCGCGTTTAACTATGCATATCACGTGACTTCATATTATGGGCGTGAATATCTGCGTTTGGTGGTTTGTGCTTCGCCAATGTCTGCGTACGGTACAACGCGCAACCATCCTGGCTCAGCGTTCGCGACGTCCGCCTCGATCACGCTCTTTAGACGCCTCTCATGGGAAGGAACCGTTCCACTCGAAATTCGCGTCGATCCCAAGGAACTCCCTGCAAACTCTGATCGTGGACTGGAATGCTATTATATTCAGGCACCGAGGGTCAGCTACCTGCCCTTGCTCATGCCAGAAATACGCAGATTCCTGATGGATATCGTCTTCGATGAGACAGCTGGCAAAATGCTAAAGGAGGAGGAATGGTGGTTTGAGAGCGAGGAGGGCACCCTGCTCAAGTGGTGCGTCCATCTTCTCACCACGTCGACTTTGTGGTTTCCGTGCGACGGCTGTGGTGGTGTGTTTGATCGCTGATATGACGCGCACTGTAGGCATTGGCCGATTGGTCTGATCTATGACAACCATACTATATCCGCTTCTATTCGTCCCGCCGCGCCCGCCTCAGGATCAGGACTAAATATTCCGGTTGCCCCGCTGAAATTGATTCTCCACCTTGCGTCACCGCCGACCGAAAAGCTTCTCTTACCGCCCTCCGCCGAATCTTGCAAGCAAGCATTCATGGGTCAGCTGAAAGAGGCCGATTTCATACGGTGGGGAAATACGAAACGCATGACCAGTCTCAGAAAGGCCGAGCAAGACGGGATATGGGAAGGCATCAAAGAGCGTGAGTGTTTCTCGGTCCCGGGGCCCCGTGCTCTAAAGCCGTGTCGCGTTGGGGCTAGCTTGGCTGACGTATTTGGGTGTTTCTCGCCAATGACGAACGCCGTTGCCCCTTACAGACAACTTTGATGACTACTGGCGTGTTGCTTCCAAGATCGTGCCAACGACAGCGCCCACGAGGCCGAATTCGCCGCCACCTTCCGGTGGTTCGTTGCATACTCGTCCGGCATCTACCGATCAACAAAGCACCCCTGATCGCGATGGTGCATACAACGTCCGAAGCGTTCCCGTGAGACTTTACCTCCCAGACGGGCCAGTCATACAAGACCTTGTGCCACCACTATTAGAAGACGGTGCGCATGTCTGATCCACCATGTGCCTGTCGTCATATGCTGATTCGAACGCATGTCCCCCGTTACTCTTCATTGAAACACCAGGTTCAGTACACACGTTGTCACATTACCTATCGACACACCTTCCGTTGCTATTTCGTTCACAACCATCACTTGGTTCAGAACTTGCATACGCGTTGATCCAGGGAATTGCCGCACCATCCGACACGGAAATGGGCTGGTTAGGTGCCTGTTTAGCAGGTGCAGACGGTTGGGTGAATATCTGTGTCGGCATCTCGCGATAGAAGAATATACTCCTCTCAAAAATGCGTCTCTCCGTTCGATCCCTCCCTTTTCTTCACACAAACCCGCGCTAGACAGTAGACGCGGATGTCGGAACTTTTCCCCCCATTCCATTTACCTTAAGTCTCTTCTAGCTCCATCTTTCCATTGTGTAGATATGTTTAATCTTTTTCCGGTCGTTCGATGGATGTATAATATAAATAAATACCCTGTCGCCTTCGCATCCTCAAAACCCCCTGACCTCGGTTGCATCCATGCCATGGATTTGTCTTTTGAAGTCAGTCCCGCTTCCGCGTCAAGCTCGTCGGCGCTCGCGCCATCATTTCCGCGACGTCGATTCCTGTCATTCCCTCCACTTCGGCAAGTGGATTTAGCCCGGCCTTGGAGGTATGGCAACCATCCATCCAAGCGCATGCTGCACGCATCTCGAATCACCTTGAAACATCACCGCTTCATGGTATGATGTCCAACACCCCGTGTTTCTTGCCGTGGTGGAGACAGCACTCAAGTTGGCACGCATCGTTGCCGTGCGCACCACGAGGCATTGCCATCGATCACGAGGAAACGTCCTCCTCGCCCCGCGTAGGATGTGTGCACGAGGTATCAGATCAAACGTGTCGCCCCGTCACATCGCCGGCAACGAGTGCCCTCGTACGCTTGTGTGTCTCCGCGTGGAGGGCGGCGTCTATTGTCTCCACGTCCATCCCTCGATGATCGAGGGAAGCGTATTTCATGTGCCACGCAGACAAAGGGGTCGACATGGGATGGACAAGGTGACGAGTGGCGCCGCGTGCAGGCCAGCGTAGCGGACCACAGCCCTGCGAGTATCCCGCTCCGTGTCCGACGGGAGCGACGTGAGAGTCGGCCTTGTACGGGCGACTCGAGACTTCGCCCCTCGGGTCGGGTGCGTGCGAAGCCTCGGCGGATGCCGAGTAGAACCTGCGACGTGCGCAGCCGACAGGGTCGTTTGCGCACTTGCAACCAAGACAGAACGGGAGTTCACGATTGAATATGGGATGTGGGGGACGGGTGTGGGAATGCAGGGTCGAGAAGAGCAGTGTCACCCGCTGCGCCTGGTCAAACAAACTTGAAACGTGGTCGTCCAGAACGAGCGATAAACACGTCAGGAGGTCCTCCTGGACAGACATGGAAGGAAAAGATGGTCCAAATTCTGAGAGCCAAGCATGCTTGCCTCGAGGATTATGCTGGACGAGCTGTCCTCGTATAGTAACCGACGCCTTGCGGTGACGAGACATGCGACCGCGATTGGGAAAACTATGACAAGATAACCCTGTTTGACAATGCTTGGACTGTAACCATGTATCGTAAGTGTGAGGTGGCAGACGCGTGCGACGAAAGGATAATCTTCCTTGTTGTTTCGGTTCGATCGTCAAAATATTGCCCCCGAGGGAGATCTGTGACGTAAATATTTGCAGGTACGCTTCCTTGCGGTCCGAATATGTCATGCTGCTCACAACGAAAAGTAGAAAATGCGAACCAAGACTATGGGAAACCCAGAATAGGGGGTGGGGTACCGAACGATGTTTAATATTGAAGTAGACGTAATGCCGTAATCTCATGCGCGACTAGGAAGGTAAACTGCGTCCGTGTGTGGCTCGAGGGGCCATCGTACAGAAGGCACAGAACTTGGTGCATGTTCGGCGGAGAGAAGTACTTGCGCCTGTCAGCCCGGCGTTAAGATATAATCACGACGCAGTTGATGCACAGGTGGAGAATGACATGATCGGTGGCATATCCCTTACGTGCCTGTTTCTCTTCGTTCACTGAGTGGGTCGAAGGAGGAAATGTCTCAAACACGCCGGCAGAGCGAGACAGACTCGGCAGGGGGAACGATTAGACAAGGCTTCTGTCGAGTGAAGGTAGTGAGTACGCGATATAACCCCACCCATTACCGCTGAGAACCACGATTAGTACCATTCTAGGCAGGTTTCTTTAATACACTTGGGCGCTAAACACAGCAAGTGTAGCAGCAGATGGAGCTCACCCTTTTCTGTGCCAGTGCGTCCAGCGATGACCGTGCGCGAACACGTTGAGCTTCAGGAATCCTTCCCACGCGCCCCTCCATAGGGCTGGTCTTGGCGCGGGACCCGATGATATCTCTGACGTGGCATCCCGCGGTCGGCACGCCGGGACGAGCTTGTCAGACACCATCACCTTCGATACTTGAAGCACTCCACCGTTCCAACGGCGGCTGCCGCGGAAGGCCACGATCTGGCGATCCACATGCACATGCTTGCTGCGATGTTTGGAGCACGTCTTGAAGAGGCGACCTCTGAACTTTGTGCTGAGGCTGCCCACGAGGTTACTGTCGATCTTGCATCAGGCACCACACACGATCATCACTAGCTGGGTGCAGTTAGTCACTGGGCCCAGCCTGGTCCAGATTTGGCGGGCTATAGTTGAACCTGTAACACATGCTTGACTCTTGACCCGAATCCTGCCTCTCCCCTCCAACCCCGACGGCCGAGTCGTTTCCGACGAAGACTGCTTGGGCTGCTGAAAGCTGTTGAGCCAGAGCATGGCGAATGCGACGCGGTGTGTATATCTAGTCCATTACCGGATGGACCTCCCACAAGTGCCACCAATACATCAATATGAAGATCAGTATGTGAATGATGAAGTCGTACGCCCGGGCTCAATTTTCCAGTACGTCAGACAGCACATACTGCTCACAGGTACCCATATACAACGAGATCCACCTGTGGTCCCAAAGACTTGGGCACTTGATCACTGATCACGATCTTGCGCACATCGGCTAGGTAGCATGTGGATTCCAACGATCCGTGTGGATGGTTGATGAATTTGCTCCACCATACGCGTGCAGACGGGGTCCATAGACCACCGCAGCCGGAGAGAACTGATACCACCCAAGTTCCCAAATCCAGTCATCAGTGATATCTCATCTGATTAGACCGACAACTAACTGGGAGTCACTGTGCGTAGTCATCACGGACGATAAGCCGTAGAGCGGGAAGATGTGCTGACTTACTCGCCGTCATATCTCTGGCCCGCACAAACGCCAGGCAGTCGACGCGACCTTCCATTGAATTGTTTCCAAATATATTCTTCGGTGCTACTTATCTGCGATGCTTCCATTCGCAAGAACCGCGGAGTTGGTAGATGACACGGTACGAACGAATGCGCTTGGGCACCTAGCTGCGTGGCACACAGAATCAGTCGAGTATCTCTCACTGGTTCCGCTTTGCCGAGCCATCGGGTGGGGCTGCACAGCCAGTCGGCCGTCACCTCCCCATGGCCCTCGGAGAGTCCATTGTGCCGAATAAGATGACCAAGAACACCGGATTCAGCCACGTGAGCCGCTCGTGCTCAGAGCTGTCCGCAGTGCATCTGTCCCTGTCGAGTTCCTCGAACTAGTTTGACGACTACTAACTACGGCGCAGTTGTTGTGTGGCCGTGCATGACTGGATTTCTGATCAGATCAAAACTCTGCGCCCGAGGCAGTGGAAGCATTGTTCCCCAAAGCATGTGTCCGCAGGATGAAGCATTGAAATTGCGGATCCAACTAGCAACAACGGAACCACGACGTAAGTTACGTATCGAGCAAATAATTCCCTGAGCATGACAAATTGTCCACACAAAACGGAACGACAATAGTCCGTTCGCTCTACAAATTGCCATCAAAAGCATAATAAAATCTGTGCTGTTCCACATATTACAAACGTATGTCGACAACTGCGCATGCTGATATGAATCGTTCCACGTATATGTTGAATTGCTCAATAACAAATGGCCGAAAAGCGTTGCCGACATCGTTCACCACGTGGGATTAGAAAGGGATGAAAAATTGGTAGGATGTTCCGCCGTCGGATCCACGGACGCAAAACAAACATGTGAAGAGCAGATGGATCAGCCGAGGTCCTGCGCCGCCACCGGTTTGGCAGATCAGCGACGGACATCCTGGAAGACCGTGGGAGCCCTAGGGAGGCAAGCACGAGGAAGCGCACGCCCGCAAGTGGCTCAAACTGGTCCACGTAGTCCGTAGTCGACTCTGATAGGGATCGTATGGGCTCAGCTGGAGCGAGGATTCTTCCGACAAGCCCATCGCCATGGCAGTCTGCATAGCAAGCTGTGGGAGTGCATCAGACAATGCCGCAGATCGGTCAGACCACACGCACGTCGCTATAATGACGGAAACCTGGTACCCAGGCGGGTCAACATCGGCCGGAAAAAAATAGGGCTGAGAACACACCCTGTCCACGGCCACTCTTGTATTCTGCCCACGCCAGGAGAATGCCCGCTTGAAGGGTATCGAGTGAGGGATGCTGAAACGCCGCTGAGAACTGGTCCTGCGGAGGTTTTATTAGTATGGGGAACGTCTAATGGAGAATGTCCCCCACCTTGGCGACGTCACAGTAGGCTTCAGCGACAGCGAGCGACCCTCTTGTCGCGACCTCGGGGAGATCGGAAAGCCTACGATGTGACGTTGGGACAGGAGCTATGTCGTCGATGCGGTGTACGTTACCTTGCGCCCAAAGCAGCTATGCAATTCGACAACAAGGGAGACAGCGTACGACGCCGGAACTTGTCGCATGTCTCTTCGTAGCCGAGGAATGGGCAGTGAGCGCTCATGTTGCTAATGAATAATTGTATGAATTGTTGCATCCAAGCCCGCTGAGGAGACAGCGGGTGGCCAGCCTCGAATAGTATCGACGAATGGTATTGTGACGACTGCCCGGCTTGTTGTCCGTAAGAAAAACTGTGAGGAGATTGGGTGGTACGAGGGCCATTGTGTGACCCTGAAGTTTTGACGTGATCGAGTGGGTAAGACTGATAGCGTACATGGCCCTCATTATGCCCAAGCGACTGTGGGGGTGAGTATGAGGAAGAGCGTTGCAGGGATTGTGATGACGGTGGGGGAGCGTTTGTCACGGGAAACTCTGGGACGGTGTTCTCTAACCTATTGGGGGTATCGTGCGTGGCATATTCAGGCCTGCCTGTCGAACGAGCCACGCTTGGCCCGGCGATAGCTCGACTGCGCTCGGCAAAATAACGCTCCCGATCTCGAAATCTGCATTGAACGTTTGCAACTTTGCATGCTTCGCATTGGGCTTCCGGACTGGGCTGTAGACACTTGATCTTTTTTAAGCGACTGAAAGCGAACCATGAAGGTTATTACGGAGTATAATGTGGCGCAAGGCACCTACCAATTATCGCAGGACGTGACGAGACGAGGGCGTTTCTTATGGCTCTGAGATTCTTGGGGGGACTCGATAATAAATTGAAAGCCTTCCATTGTTTGAGGGGGTGGAGGGGAATGATTCGATGACGAAGGTATAAGACTGCTTATATCCGTACTAAATAGTACCTCGAGGCCACTTGGTCTGTCACGCTCATGTCACCGAAAATATCAATAAGCGTCGATTCAGAAACCAGATCCGCGAATCTCGAGTCTCGTCTAGAGGATTCTCACTGATGACCTGTCTCGTCCTTAAGCGATCAAGACGCTTGCCGTAGGAAACACTTACTCAACGGGCCACACCGCTTGTATTGCATTGATCGAATTTTGATCAAACTAACCGCCGGTGATTAGTCAATACTGTAATGTTTCAAGCGGGTCCCGTAACGGGATTGACAATCATGATTTGGCCCTTGGTAGGGTGGGCCCCGTCCACAACACCAACGAGATTGATGACATCTCCTATCGGATGAGTCCAAGACACCGTAACAGACCGTGCTCACTGCGAGGTGTCCCATCACGTCAACAGCCGAAAAATAAATTGTTTATGCAGGGCTGGGACAATTTTGCTCCCCGTTCCGAGGGTGACGCACTGCGCCTAGACAACCTACAACACCACATCCAGACTAAGGGTCAGTTTTAGGTTGCACGCTCCCAGAGAATGGATAGCTCCGTTTCCGGCTGTCACTGGTTTCACGCAACGCCTGGACAACTGGCTGGGCTGTGCTTGTAACTTAATTGATGGGAACACGTGCCGACGCCATGTCATCTTGTGAGTCCACCAAGGCGCGTCCGATCCGCAGTCAAGTAAACTTGGGCGGGCAAACGCGCGACAGCCTGGCCGTTCGCAGCGATTGCCGATAACTTCCGATGTGGACGCTCAAATCCGTCAGCAACTACATTTGGATTTCGGATCAATTGTACGGTACATCCGGAGTATTTAAGTCGCGCACCCCACGTAATTCCAGTGGTCACCATCCTCAGGGTCCCATCCTAGAAGGACATTGGAGGCACTGAACTTCTGGCACATTTAATTCACTTGGGACAAAAGAAACAAAAAGTACTACGCACCAGGATAAATACCATTGATAATCCATCATACACCTAGGAGTTATCCGCTGTGTCATCCCAATTTAGCTTTGAGCTCCTCACACTCCGAATTTCTTCCGCATCCTCCTCTCCCTGATCGAGTTCTTCGCTGGAGAAGAGCAGGTGCTGATGGATATCCTCATGAATGTCCTGCCGGGCCTTGTGGCACTCGTCTCAGTGACATGCACTCCACACACATAATTCCTCCTGGCCGACTTACAGATAGATGTGATGGTGTACTGTACGAGCTCGCGACCAATTCCACATCATGGACATACATCGACCCTTGGCCGCTCGCATTTTCGTTCTCGAGCTGTATCACGTTGCCATGTGCATCCAAAGCGACCTTGGAATCGATCGTCTTGCGATACTTGTGATACGTGAAGAGCGCGATTCCTACCCGCACTTTGTTCAGCGATGAAGAACACTAGATTCGCAACTGGATACGGACCACAGATGGTAATAGCAACGCCCGTGATATTCACTGGTGTCAGTTCATCCCCAAAGTACCAAGCAGAGATGGTGATGGTTGAGACTTCTTTGGCAATCCCGGCAATAGACATGGGAAGAACACCTGCACGTTGAATGATGCTTGAATAATACGTATTCAGTCTTAGCACATACACGTCACCGTTTAAACGTACTAGTACTCGCTCATGACCATGCAAAAGGCTGCAATGCCAGGAATAATAAATTTGAGGAGTGTATTCATCGTCGAAGTCATCGTTGCAAAAAAGGGGCTGGAGAACACAGTGATCCATCCTTCCCAGACGATGCTCACTAAAGCTAGCGAAACCGCAGAGGCAGGGGACATCCAAAACAGTGTAGATGGCGGGTTATCAAGGCCCATTGTCTTGTCTTGCATTGCCACTTGTGTAACACTCCAGCGAAGGCCACCGCAGACGCTCGCGAACATGACCAGCAAGAATCCGGACCAGACGAACGCGGTTTCCGAAGCAACCATCAACAACACCCCTGCGAAGATGATCAAGATGACAATGACTAAGCGTACGGAGAACGCCTCCAGACGGAAGAGGAACGCGAAGAAAAGGACAAATATTAGCGAAGAGGATTTGCACATGGCTACGAAGTGTAGTGGTCACTTGACGATCCGGGCCGCAGGCCGTCGCAGAGGATGAGAACACGCACTATAAAAGGATAATGTGATGCTCTTTAGGGAAACATTGGATAGACCGATATCGAGGCCAGTTGCCACTGAAGCCGGGAGGGCCTTAATGCTACAAAGATTGGTAGCACTATAGCTGTGTGAGGCCGCGGACCCGCTCACCTATAGTTACGTAGTGTTGGCCTTTTTTCAGAGGCAAAACGTCTTGGAAACGAGAATCTGAGCAATGCAGATAGCAGAAACTGAATGAACATGTGGATGGTGGTCACGAATAGCGGATAAGGGAAATTAAAGTAATTGGGCGAAAACATCCACTTGTTGTAGACGGAAAGCACCGTTGCAAAGAGGAACCTGTGTGAATGGTTGGTGGTTCTAACATCTGAAACAGGTGCACCATACCATGCCAGGATGAAGAAAGAGTTGATGAGCGCATTTCTCCACCAAAATATTCTCTTCTCCGCCTTGGACGCGATGTGGAGGTCGTCTCCGGTGTCAACTTGACTGTGGTCATCTATGCCTTGCTCGACGTTGGACAATATTGGCTCATGTTCGGAAGACTCTGGAAGCACGTCGGCCATCGTACGGAGACCACTTCAAACACACCAGCAAGCACCGCTAGGGAGCGTGTGAAATATATTCCGAAAAGGTACATCTACGTTAAGATCTAGATTATCTCTCAGACCCACGGCGTCTCTGAATGATACGCGTTGAGATTATTGTACTACCAACAACGCGGCAGCAATTAGGGAACATGCTTCTCGAGTTCCTGCGCATGTGGGCCTTCGGTTGGAATAGGCGCGGTAGGATAGTTTCGCCTAGACACGGAATTCGTAAGATCTTCCAGTGTGGATAACAGAGCTGCGAACTTGCCACGTTCGCCAGTGATCAAACTGTTTTTGATTGAGATACTCTCGCCACTCATCCTTCTTGATCTCCGATCTAAAACGCGCATGCTGGAGCAGCTCTAGATGATGTAGAGCATGAGGGTAGCTTCAAGAGGATTGAGGTCAACGTCAGAAAGGCACCAGACCATACCGACTGTATAAAGCGAGCATAGTCCTTCTCTCTCCAGTACTGCAAATATTCCAGGTAGTTGATGAACGCGGGCTGGTCCAGTATATTTTGTTGGGCGAGAGAACGCAGATAGTAAGGGTTGGCGAGAGATTGTACGAACTCGAGCTCTAGCTCAAACCTTTCCTTGTTCGCTGCTCTGGCATCTGCGACTGGAGGTGATGTGACGGACATGTTCAGCCCTCTTCTGTTTGGATCTAAACCCCCCGCCAAACAACATCGTCACGTGGCTATGACGCGTTCGTTCTCTCTTGCAGACCAACACCACCATGTCTGATGAAAATTCAAGTGGTTGGGAGCTCACAGAATCCGATCCTGGCGTCTTCACGTGCGTGCTCGGCTTCATCTACCCACTAAAATCCCACTGGAACTCCCGTCGGCGATTAGGGAACTCCTGAAAACGCTCGGTGTACCGTACATCGTTGATGATTTGTATTCGCTCGACCCTGAGGCTTTATCCGCCCTTCAACCTCTCCACGCTCTAATATTCCTTTTCAAGTGGTTACCTTCCACCACCGGAGAGCCCACCAGCAGCGTGGGCGAGTATGATACCGACTTCGCAGGATTCTTCGCTCAGCAAACGGTCAACAACGCTTGCGCAACCCTCGCAGTCATAAACGCGCTAGGTAATATACCGTCGCTCCCTTCTGGCCCACAGCTAGCGGACTTGATGAGTTTTACTACTGGGATGGATCCACAGACGTGTGGAATGGCTGTGACCAGTGCTGACTGGTTACGGGAAGCACACAACGCACTGTCTCCGCCAAGTTCTATCTCCCTGGATGGACTTGGGCTACCGAAAAAGACGGAAGATGCTTATCATTTCGTTGTCTACATTCCTGTTACGGGTAGTCTCTACGAACTGGATGGATTAAAGCCGTATCCTGTCCGTCACGGCGAATATCATGAAGCTGGAGAAGGCTGGTTAAAAAAGGCAAGGCGAGTCTTTATGGTTCAGTTTCTTCCTCCAAGGGATTAATATTCGCCTTATTAGAGAAGTAATTGAGCATCGCATAAGCACATACCCCACTGGAGCGGTTAGTGATTTCCTTGTAGAGATGCCCGCTTTTGAATTAATCCTGTTCTCTTCCAGTTGGAGTTTAGTCTGCTTGCTCTCCGCGACGATCCTTTGCCCGCTCTCAAAACGCAGCTTGCACACCTGCAACAAGCTGGAAGCCATCAAGAGGCCAGCCAGGTTCTTGTAAAGATCAGCAATGAGAACACAAAACGTGAACGCTGGGCTGTGCGTCGCCGCGCCGCGCCTTCATGATCTAATATGCTTACTCAACTACGCTTAGTTTGAGAATAGTCTTCGTCGCCATAACCATATCGGGTTAGCACACTCGCTATTAGTCGGACTTGCCAAAGCTGGGCAGCTCCCATCTGTGATAGAGAACGCGAGGAAGGTTATGCGGGAACGGCTTGCGAGGCGGAGGGAGGCTGGGCTTGCCGACATGGATGAGGACTAATCTCCTCCAACCCACATCACGTTTTAGGTCCTTTTTCATGAGATCACATGTTCCGCCCATCGACTGTATCCACTTGATAGAAATTTCCGCCCGTACAGTTCCGTAAGAAAGTTCGCTTCGGTTCGGCAACGCGATGCTCCGGTGCACATGATTACTGGATATTCTGTTTACCAACGATTTCTATGACGATTAGCTCGATTTCACTGCAGCTACTTACCTCAATCGACAGCGCACTCCGCAAACATGCCACTCACCATCGAATCCACCGTCCGTTTGACGTCAGGTATTTTGGGTTGCTCCCTGTTTGGAATACCTTGTTCACGCACAGGCTACGGCCAATTGAATACAAGGACATGCGATGCCCCTTCTTGGGTTTGGCGTGTATCAAAATTACAACGCTCGATCATCCGTTTTAACAGCCTTCGAGGTCGGTTACAAGTATGTAATGCATCACGACAAGTCACGGCACCTGATTAGTCGCTGCTGATCAGACATGTTGATTCAGCACAGGCATACAAAAATGAAGCCGCAGTTGGTGAAGCCGTCATAGAGAGCGGCCTCGAGCGAGGCGACGTGTTCATCAGTACGCTGTGTGCATGTTAACGCGGGTTTCACACAAACGCTTATCGGTTGGCATGCAAGCCACCAAGTGCGTTAGTAAAACGCATGGCTATGACAGTACCCTCAAGGGCGTCGACGAGTCGCTCGCAAGATTTGGTTTCGGTGCGGACACAAATGTTCCCTCACGTCCTCGGTAACTCATGCATGTCTGGTCGTCCATCCACAACGATCCAAAAGATTATATTGACTTATTTTTGATTCATGATCCTTTTTCTGGTAAGGAGAGACGCTTGGCGACATATCGGGCTCTGCTAGACGCTCAGGAGGCGGGAAAAATCAGGACGGTCGGCGTGTCGAATTAGTTGGCGTTTCGGACGACCTCCTTTATTCTATGGCTTACATTGGACATTAGCGGTGTCAAGCACCTCGAGGAGATCAAGAACGCAGGGCTGCGGACGCCTGCTGTAAATCAGGTTGAGGCATGCATCGGTTCCTTTCTATTTTATTCTTTGATCATTTCATGAGGCAACGTCCTTTCCTTGTACGTAGCTCCACCCGCTATGTCAGCAGCGTCCTATCGTCGATTATTGCCGCGCCCATGAGATCGTGGTGCAAGCCTACTGCCCGCTCCTGCGCGGTCAAATGGATCATCCGACGCTCCAATCGATAGCAAAGAAGGTTTGAATTTCCAAATCAACGTGCCGCAGCATCGCCCTCATGCCCTCATTGCGACCCAGCACGCTCGAGATCCGGCTCAGATACTCATCCGGTGGTCCCTGCAGAAAGGGTACGCGTTTGTGTTGACGATCGCCGCGAGGAACGTGTCCATTTTTCGATCTCATTCCACGGCGTTCTGTAGGTTTGTTCCGCTCCCAAAATCAGCTACACCCAGCAGGATCAGGTCCAACGCGGACATATACAACTTCTCACTGGATTCAGAGGACATGGTGCTCCTGGACAACCTTGACCTCGGAGAAGCAGGCGCTCTGAGTTGGAACCCGGTGGACGCACCCTGATGCGGGTATTTCCATGGTAGCTGAAGGTGAGGATGCGATATGTCGGATCAACCGATTTAATCATGATGTGCTCAGTGCTCACTCGTCAGCACGGTCTATACGAACTTGAAATTTGTGACGAAATCTGTGAATGAACTTGGCATGAAATGGATTCTAAATCAAATAGCGGGTGAGGGAGATGGATCTGGACGTTCACGCCCACCATGAATTTCCGTGGCGAGCGGCCGGACACGATCGAATGTGAATCGGAGTCATTCCACTGGCGTCTTGTACACGCCGCGTATGGCAAAGAAGCATATTGGTATGACCCGTGGATCGCACTGAGCCATGAATTCGATCCGTTCCTCGGCCTTCTCTGCCGGTTCCTTTTCATCACGGAGACTTACACGGTCAGGGAGGCTTGTGAAGGCACAGAGAAGTCTCCGGCCACCATGTAATGACGGACGAAAAGTTGCCTTGCAAACAAGTTTTAGATCGTGTGCGACCACTCCGCAGCGATTTCATCCCCGCCGAAAACTCTGCTTCCGAATCTTTTTCTCTAAAACACGGTAACTATTAGTGGTTTTTCTGACGCTTGTTAGGATGACTAGGAGAAAGGTCATGCCGTTTTGGGTGTGCGGGAGCCGTCCTGTTCATTGATTCAGCGAACGAGGCGGATTAGCTGTCAGCAGCCTCACTTAGTAGGTATGCGCCCACTATCAACTAATGGCTGCCGGGCCGGACCGCCGGCTACGTGAAGTGGCGGTGATGCTGTGTTTTGTTTCACTTTTCAATACAATCGTTCCTGCAAGGTGGACATCATTGTTCATACAGTACTGCCTTCTTCGCCACCACCACCCACTGTTTGGACGTGACAGTGGCAATGGATGTTCTGTCTCATTTTGGCGAGCTTGATGAACTGATTCAAGTCATCTACCAAGGTTTTGATCGATTCGTCGTCCTGTCCGTCGTTACCGAGGCCTCTTGGACCCTGTCTGTCGGCTTGAAGGGCCCCGAGGGTAGATGGTGGCGTGGCTCATGGTCAGCACACGATATTACACAGTTTCTTGTTCGTCCAGCAGTCTAAATTTGATAGCCGCGGCCTGACACATTCACGGACTAATTTTATGCAGGGTTCCAAGCCGAGCCCCAAGGTTCTGGAAGGGTTTGCCCACAACTTGTCCGAGGCGTTTGTCAACGGTGAGCTTTGTGTCGGCAATTGGGTACCCGACCCGGGTGCAAAGATCAACGTGAATGCGGTTTCTGCTCGTTTTGCTCCGACGCATGTGTCGGTGAACGACCGTCCTGACTCATCCATAGCTCGCGTTTAGACCGACGTCGAAAAAGCCAGTACGGGTCCCCTTGGTGGAGGTCTCTGCCAAGGAAGCGGCGTCGCATGCGACGGCGATTCTCAGTGGAGTATGACCAGGGCTTGTTCTTCGCTGAGCTGTGATGACGAATGACCCAAGATTGCGCTCCAAGCACAAGCTCGCAAGTGTCAGCTGAATCCGCCCACGTTCTCAACTCAGACTGTTGCGATGGAACGTACGAAGACAGGTGGGTCTAGGAAGTTGCAGAGAGTCGACGCATTGCATCTCGGTCATGTAGACGCTCCTCCGAAGAAAGTCCACTTGGTTGAACCCGCCACACGTCCAGCCGACGACGAGACCGAAGTGGCTCAGCAAAAGATCAAGGCGCTGGAGGCCGAACTCGAGCATGTCAAAGCGGCGAAAAAGGCAAAATCGCCGCCGAGTGAGCCAGAGCCAAGTATGTGGCGTGGTCTTTGCGGGGTTCTTCTTTTGCTGATCTATCTTAGAGCTATCCATGTCAACGCGCCGGCCAAAAGGCGCGTCGCTAGCCAATCCGCATAAAAAGGCGCGGAAATATGAAGCAATGGAGTTTGAGAGTGATTAAGAAGACTATTTGTTGGACCTGACTTGAAACGACAGTTACAGTAGGCTGTCCCTACTGCGGTGTTATGATGATGGCGGTGATGGGGCTCCACGACTTCGAACATGAGAGGTACTACTACAGAGGATACTAGTCTTAATCATTTTGAAATACACCTGCCTTGTAGTTTGTGTAGTTTGACCGAACAGTCAACCGAGGTTCAACCGAAATTGGCTTTGGCGAAGCCGCACTACACGCTTTCAAAACGACCCAAGAACTCCACACCTTCTGCCGAATACCCTTGACCTTGGACCACCATGTCTTACCCCTTCACTTCGCCCCCGGAGACTGCTAATGCCCTTAGCGTAGAGTCCATGTTCACCCAGATATTGGGTGCAGTACAAAGATCGGTGCCGTCGGTTTTTATTCGCCCAAGAGCGCTTGTGCTGAGTGTCATCACAGCAAGCTGAAATAGCTGAACTCCGCCAAGAATGCGCAGACCTCAGACTCGCCAACGCGAGTCTAGAACGCCAAGTAAAAGAGGGCATACACGTACGTTTGTGGCAAGTGCGTCTGTAGTATCCCCTGTTGAACGGCTCACTAGTACAATTACAACCTCAACGGGGGTCGGCCTGGTTCTACGACGCCCGTCCCCGGAAGTCCTCTGCTCCGCGCCAAGTCCCCGTTCCTTTCTCCCCACAACATTCCCAACCTCTCGACGCCACCCTCGTCTTTTCTTGTTCCTTCTCCGCTCAGAGACCAGGCTGTAACTTCCATCTCACTCGTACAGCGTGATATACCAGGTTTCTATGTCGTTATTCCCGCAGGAGGGGCTGGTACTCGCCTCTGGCCATTATCGCGGGAGGGACACCCCAAGTTCCTCCTCGACCTTACCCTGAAAGGAAGATCGCTGATCCAAGCCACCTGGGACCGGTTGTTACCCCTTTCTTCTCCCCTTCGTACGACAGTGGTCGCTGGACCGGGCCATGTCAAGTCCATCTGCGAACAACTCCCAGACCTTCTTTCCGAAAATCTCTTTTGTGAACCTGGACCAAAAGAGTCCATGGCTGCCATCGGTCTCGCGGCTGCCGTCCTTGCAAAGAGAGACCCGAACGCTATCATTGGGTCCTTTGCTGCCGATCACATGATTTCTGGTGATGACGCGTTCCTCTCGGCGATCGCTGAGGCGGTCGAAGTCGCCAAGAGCGACTATCTCGTCACTATTGGCATCGCGCCATCACACCCATCCACCGGGTTCGGTTACATCCGTCTCGGCGATAAGCTGGAGGTTAAGCAAGCTCCCAATGCGAGGCTCGTCTCCAGTTTCAAGGAAAAGCCGGACGCTCGCACCGCTGCTGCCTACATTGGCACGGGTAATTATCGTTGGAACGCCGGAATGTTTGTCACGAAGGCGACCACCCTTATGGATCTCCTGAAGGAGTACAAGCCTGATCTGCATGACGGGCTTCAAAAAATTGCCGACGTCTGGGCGGACGAAGCGAAGCGCCAGGCGACGCTCGAAGAAGTCTGGCCTACTCTGGAAAAGATCGCTATTGATCATGCTGTTGCGGAACCTGCATCAGCTGAGGGCAAGGTGGCGGTCGTCCCAGCCACGTTTGGTATGTTCCGTGGATGCTTCTGACGGATCAAGGAGTGCCTCTCTGACGTTATCCCTTTTTAGGTTGGGATGATGTCGGCGACTTCTCTTCGCTTGCGGATCTGCTCCCCGCAGAGTCCGGTCAACCCCGTATACTCGGTGATGCGAGCCTCGGTATGTTTTTGCGCCATGTGTTGGATCATCCGCTTAGTGCTTGCCTTGCAGTTCTTACTGAACAGGCTGCAGGTGGGATTGTGGTCCCCGGATCTGGACGGCGGATCACCTGTCTCGGCGTCGACGATCTGGTTATTGTCGATATGCCGGACACGCTCCTCGTCACCACGCGCGCTCGCTCTCAGGAGGTGAAGCGCTTGGTCAAGAAATGCCGCGAGGCAGGATGGAAAGTCTTGCTTTGAGCTTGGACCCATCGACTTTTTCTCTGTTTGTCTGTAAATCCGAACATGGTTTATCTGGAGTGACGTTGATTGTGAACGTTTACTGGTACATAGGATGTTGTATCTGTCGCTATCGTATTGATCGTCGGAATGTGGCACTACTTTTGGAACTTGGGTCATTGCTACTGACGATTTTGGCAGGACTCATAGGATGATCATGAAAATCGATGGCTCTACCGGGCATGGTAGGCAGGTAAGTCTGTGCAGCACGCAGATTGCTGCCTCGTGGCCCCATATACTTGGCGACGCGTAGCGGGGAGGCGAAGTTTTGCGTAATAAGCGGACTTCAACTTGTGGACGGCGCAGCGGTGCAAAGTTCTTGTTCCCATCTACCGAAGTTCGAGCTCCCTGTCAAATTACATCCTCTCATACTCCGGATCGTCCAGAGAATGCATCCAGTGCTTCGAATACCAGAAGTCCTTTTGAACATCTTTGGTCACATTGTTCCAAGTTCGGGCCTCAGCGATGAGCGTCATAAACGCGCCAATTCCGACCTCGTTGCTCTGGTTAGAACATGCCGTGCGTTCAAGGAACCAGCACTGGATATCCTCTGGTCGGATTTGGACAGCCCAGCTCCTCTGGTACGGTGCCTTCCGGAAGTATCCTATCGAGTAGTCACCGAAAAAAGCGTAAGACCGTTTCAGATCCCATCCAGCTTGAGTTTGTCCTGAATAATTTATGATAGGCCTTTAAAACGATCTACTCGTTTACCAGACCACTCGAACGAGCCGAATGGGAACTCCTGTGCAGTTATGCACATCGTGTTTGGCGCTTACGCGATTTTGAGATGGGACTCGACTGGAAGACTGTTAGAACTTCCCTGGACTTTACTCCTGATGGTCCGCTTTTCCCAAATCTCCGGCAGCTACACTGTGAATTTGCACAGGAAACCATACCATTGTTACACTTGCCTCTTCCATCTCTAATTCGGCTCAATCTTCGTTTATTTTCCAAGATAGATCTCCGTATGCTCCAGAATCCCCTTGAGTCGCTCGTCAAGGCATCCCCGAACATCAAGAGACTCGACGTCTGGGGCTTTCCGCGACGATTCCTATCCACTAAGGTCGTCTCTGAGTGTGTCCACGGCTGGTCGAACCTTCAGGTGCTAGTCTGCCCTGAAGTGCCCTTGGATGTAGATGCTTTCACACATCTGTCTCACATGCCTGCGTTGACACAACTCGAGTTCACGCCAGGAGCCACATTTTCGAATCAGATCGTCCCCTCCGAGTCACTTGCCTTCTCAAATTTGAATCTTTTGAGGTTGCACGCGAGGACTTTGGCTCCAGTTTCCAGGCTACTCTCTTGGGTCCGGCTGCCTGCTGTCACGGAGTTCACTGTCGCCATAGACAACTGTCCTCCGAAGCAGGATCTCGTCTCTTTCATTGCCAATATGCAGGTAGCCGGCGTGGACCAGACGATCCAGGAATTGGAATTGAATCAAATGCACGATGCCCCAGATACCATTCCACCTCGTACCCCCGACGCACCACTGCTTGTCATGGATGATCTACGGCCTTGTGTAGCGTTCCACAATCTTCGTCGCATAAACCTCAATGTCCAGTGGGATGTAGACCTGTCGGACGCGGACCTGCTAACGCTGGCGTCAGCCTGGCCTCGGCTGGAAAACCTCCTCATCAACGTAAAATGGGGTTGGAACAGGCCAGGCGGAATGACGCCAGATGGACTTGCAACGCTTCTGCAGACTTGCCCGTCTCTGACTTTGATCGCACTCGCCATCGACACGCGAGGGTATACGCAAGGGCCGACGAG
This sequence comes from Tubosaeta aff. alveolata, assembly GCA_038094535.1. Lineage (NCBI taxonomy): Eukaryota > Fungi > Basidiomycota > Agaricomycetes > Boletales > Boletaceae > Tubosaeta > Tubosaeta aff. alveolata. The sequence goes on from JBBPUG010000228.1 coordinate 21,242, forward strand.
ACGACCTCGGGAACCGCTCGACGCACCGATCTCGTCTATCGGACGTGCCTTCCACATCGACGTCCTTGACTCTGTCCTTGAACAAGGCTCCGTGCATGCGATGGTGGACTTTTTCAATAGCGTCGTGCCTCACTTTCAGTTTAAGCTCACGGCTTGGGAGACATGGTCTGTGTTGGAGCACCCGGATCAGGAAGTGTATGGTGATCGTTGGAGTCATGTGGGTAGGCAGGTCGAGGGGGCCGTCCAAAATCGGTGGGCTGGTGCGCTTCGGGAACTGTTCTTCCGCTCCTAGGTCCAGTCGTATCCGAACCGTTGGATGGGTTTATGTTGCTAGCTGTCCCTTTCGTGTTCGAAATGAGGTACTAGGACATTTCAGCGGGGCTTGTACCAGTATTTGACCGTGTATCGAGTCACCATGGCTGAATGTTGAGTCGTTGTGTTGTGGGGCACCATGGGATGATTCTCCGGGTCTCTGACGTAGATCTGCAGGGGCGGGTCGGATATGTCGAAGTGGAGCACCACTGGACGACAAGGACTACGCCACAGTCTCGATAACTAGGGGTACAGCTAGACTACGTCGAGTGTGCAACAAAGGGTTTAATAGGGTTGCACGAACGCGGAGAATGATGGTGGCAGTTGAGAATGTTGCAATCTGGCAGTGACTAAATATGATCCTGAGTTGCAGTGGCAAAAATAGAAACTTGGAATTTCGAACAAGTCACTTGACTAGTAAAGTGGCACAGTGGCAAGTTCTTTTTGTTCGTCAACCATCAACGTGATCATCGTTCAATCAACTCTGCGTCTTTCAGAGGATGCATCGCGTACTCCAAGTTCCAGAGATCCTTTTGAACATTTTTTGTCGTTGTGTTCCTTCTAGTCTCAACGAGGACGACCGTAAAAGTGTTGATGCTGATCTGGCTGCTCTGGCTAGAACATGTCGCGCATTCAAGGAACCAGCACTGGATATACTCTGGTCAGAGTTAGATGATCCAAGCCCTCTCTCTCGGTGTCTTCCGGAGGTCTCCCGCCATGTGCGCCGCAGGAAGGTAAGCTGGTTTCAAAGCTTCCTCGTAGTTTGAGTAGTGGCTAAATATCTTTTCTCTCAGCTAATTGCTAGAAAGACTGCACCACGTGTCATGGGCTCTCCTCCAAAGTCTTGCTACTCGTTTACCCAACCGCTCGAACAAGCCGAATGGGATATCCTCCGTGGTTACGCGCGTCGTGTTTGGTGCATACGCGATTTCAAAACAAAATTTGACTGGAAGTTTATCAGCCCCTCCTTGGACTCTCCTGTTGTTGATCCTCTTTTCCCAAACCTTCGGTCACTGCGTTGCGAATTCACCGAGGAGATTGTACCTTTGTTAGGCATGTCGTTTCCGTCCCTAATTCGACTTGATATCCGCTTTTCTTCCGAGGACGATTTCGATACGTACAAGGATTCTCTGACGACGCTTACCAAGAAATCTCCAAACATCAAGAGACTTGGAATCACCTACGAGGAGGAAGAACTGGAGCTTGACGGGATTGTCTCTGATGTTATCTGCGACCGGTCAAGTCTCCAGGAGCTAACCTGTCCTCAAATCTTCTTGGATGTGGACGCTCTCGCACATCTGTCTCGCATGCCCATGTTGATTCGGCTGACATTTATGCTGAGTGATACTTTTCTGGACCAGATCTCTTCTTCCTTTTGTCCTTCCTTTTCAAACCTGAATTACCTGAAGGTGCATTGCGAATCCTTGGTCGCGATTTCGACGTTGCTCTCTCTGGCCCAACTGCCTGCTATCACAGATCTCACCGTCGTCGTTGACAGCTGTCCTTCCAAGGCGGATATTTCCTCGTTTTTTGTCAATATCCAGATTGCTGGCGCGAGTCAGATCATCCAAGAACTAAATTTGGGTCAAGAAATGTTTGATAATGCTAGGTCCCTAGAAAACGCGCCGCTGCTCGACTTGGATGATTTGCGACCATGCATGGCATTCCACAACCTTCGTCGCCTGCAACTGGATTTCGAATGGGATGTAGACTTGTCAGACGACAAACTGATAACACTAGCCTCGGCATGGCCCCAGCTAGAAGGTCTCTTCATCAACATGAATTGGGGCTGGAACAGGTCGAGCGGGATTACGCCGGGTGGACTCGCACAGCTTTTGCAGATATGTCCGTCCCTCACCTCGATTGCGCTCGTCATCGACACACAAGGGTATACCCAATGGCCGGCTAGGCCTTTCCGGCGACCCTTTAGCGCAGCGACCTTTGAACGTCCGCTTCAAATCGATGTACTTGACTCCGTTGTTCGGAGAGAATCCGTGGTTTCTATGGCGGCTTTTTTCGCTAGCATCGCGCCTCATTTTCGGTTTCATCTCACTGGCCCGCAGGTGAGATGGAGTTGGTCGGATGAAGACGATGACTCGCGTTGGCAGGATGTGTATGTTCAGGCCCAAGAACTTATCACGAAGCGATGGTTGAGCGTTCTTCGAGAAGCGGCGTTGTGCCAGTCCTAGGTCCAGTTTCATCCAATCCGTTTCTGGCGTTGTTGTACACTAGGATACTATCACGGTATTCAGTTCGTACTCTCAATGTCAGTGAATCATGACAACTGCTCTTATGAATCCTTAGGGCCTGATCGCTTTATTCCCAGGTCGAGATGCTGTGTGCCAGACTACGCACGGCTTTCGAGATGGAACAGGAAACTTTTGCTGGAGATGTGTGTTGTTGTCACATTGTCAGTAGTGAAGACCCAACTCGTATCTCAGGTTCTCAGATCTCGGACCTGTGTTCTTAGAGGATTTTTGGCAGAGGGGGTCGTGCGTGACCTGTAAAAATCGTGCAGCCACTCGCGAGCTGGTCCTCGGGGTTGTCGTGCTGGATGCCATGCTGGACGGCTCGTGGTCGATGCTTGTGAAAACAAGAGTAGAATGATAACGAATGTGGACGAATCTCTCCATGATACGCTGAAATGAACGCATTATATCAACGCAGGGTCGTAGATGTTCCCTCACCAGCTGTTCGGCCGGATCTTGATTTCCACTGAGCAAATGTTGGTGAGTCGTATGACTAGGTCTTTGGCACGCCGCAGTCATCTCATCCCACCTTGTAAGTCCACCGTCATTCCAGATCACACCAAACTCACCGTCTCGCCTCCGTACTCCAAAGATGTGAATGTCATCATGTTCAACCTCATCTACTTCGTTATCCCATTCGTAACCGTTGTGCTTTCCCCACCGCGTTCGGCCATTGGGTCACTGTGCGTTTTCTTCACCTTATACTACCCGTTCTTTATTTGTGTCCCATCATCCCTTGCTCCATCCACCAGGACACTGACGAGGGGGCGCAACATCTTACGCAATAACGACCGCGAGGGCTGTATGACGGCGAACAGCACGCATACCGCGCCCCCGGTGACGACGTGGAGGGCGAGAGAATCCCGGCCCGCCACTACAACGGCAAATATCGGAGGTGGCACGCTAATCACCCACCTGACGACGTAGGGCATACGCACGACGGTATTGACCACGAGGGCGAGGTTGCCATAACTGCATTCCCGGAACCACCATCACTACACTGCTGACAATGGCATACCCCACCCCTACAACAGTCAGGAGCTTGCGGGTGGTGTTAAGACCACCATGATAACAAAGACAGGACGAGGGTGGCGCAACCGCGTGCCCACACATGACGACAGTGCAACGGTGAAAGGCGTAGGGACCATTGTGAACCTGTGAGGCTTTGGCTCTGGCTCAGCATTTCTCGCTAGCTCGACAATTACTACGGTGACCTTACTTACGCCGTGTCTGTACCTCGAGGCAGATGAGCTACCAGTGGACTCCGTGTCGGACTCCGGCGGGGGACCCCAGCGCCGGAAAATCCAACTGTCAGACGTTCTCCAAACATTCCCCCAATAAGTCAAATCTCGATTTTGGCATAAGATTTTATAATCCCTTACCAGCAACTTTGAGATTAGTAATTTTCATTGCGGAATTGTGGTTCCCGTGATGCGGAAGATGGAACAGCACTGAATTAAGACAATGCATGACTGAGCTGAGTAGTCGTGTTGAGTGTGGCATTGAGCCGTGTCTGAGCTGAGGAGCACGATGTGCTGAACGGGTGCGGTGTGCGCGCGGAAGTTGGTGGAAGAGCAAGGACATCGTGCAGGGCAGCGAGCAGAGATGACGGTGATTCCATAATGGAATCAGATCAACGCAACTGACTTATGTAAATATCTCGAGTGCGTCGCCCACGCTTGTACGATGCAAGCGCACAAGGTGGAAGAGCGCTGGACACCTGCAACCTATCCCTCACAAAACTGGCCAGGCCCTAAAGTCTCGCTCTCCGTTTCTATCATAGATTCCATGTACGCTCCCCAACGGACTCTTCCAGATCCCTTACGACTGCCAGAAAACTCTTTGACGCGAAATTCTTATCCACTCTTCTCTGTTCTCAGTCTGGAAGCTCTGGGAGGTTCTTCCCGACCTATGCGTTCCTCTCTGTCCTCGAAAAATATGTCAGCCTTCCGGATTGTAAGTGAAGATGTATCCCTCTGGCCACGCCGACTCAGCTGACTGTTCTAAAGCCAAACTTCACGACGCATAGGCAGCCGCACTAAAGGCAGGAAATGATCAGGCCGACTTCCCACAGGTCAAGGAGATCCCGCGTCCGAGCGAGTACGAATATGAACTTGATAGTGATTATGAGGATGGAGACGATGCCGTCCTCTGTGGAGCCTGGCATATCGTCATCGAAAGGTACTTCGTTTATCTGCATCTCGTCTGCATGCCCTCAGGAACCATGGACAGGTAAACAACCGGAGAGAAACCATGCAAGCTTTCGTGGTTCCTTGTCTTCTTTGATTGAGGTCGGGTCAACGATTCCTCGTCGTTGCATGGTGGTTCTCAACTGTAGATGACCTGCCTGAGGAAATCATCCAAGATTCGGAAGCACCGTCCAATTTCTTGACGGCCGATTGTTAGACGTGATACTGTCTGGAGAGCCTGACCCCAGGTGAGCTGCATGTGCTGGTTTGGGGCACGAAGAGACCATAGCAGAGACCATACCTCTCATGTTTTTCCTCGTCATGAGGTAGCGAGCAATGACATCCCGGGTATGCATGTGCAATGCGCCTAGCTGGGTTCTGCATGGTCACTGCTGAGCTCATGTCTGGTATGAGGGATGGATGTACATCCCGATCCCCTTGCTTTAAATCATGGGATGGAAATTGATTGTGATGCCATCCCAACTCACCCAAGCAACGGGTTGTCCTCAACTGGCCATACAAGTCCCCAACTTTTGGATTGTTGTCCAATATCTTACTTTTTTGGATAAATTTGCTCTGCCTTGTTTGCTGCCGCTGTTCTCCAGAACGAACAAGTTATGAGGTCCAAATGCAGATTCTAGAAATGGCTCTGATGTGTTCAAGAAAAAGGGAAGGAACAAGCTCTCTTTTTTGCTATACAGATCGGACATGTGGCACTTGCGTGAAAGACAAGCCACTGCAGAACGTGTCAAGAAGATGTAATATAACGTTAGTTAGACTACACGGGAACCAAGGACATATCTTGGGATATCATCAAAGCACGTCCACCATCCGCACATTGTTTATTAGCTTGTCCAATATAGCCGGCGTAATCCCCTGCACCTGTACCCTGATCAGACTCTCCGCAGACACCCTTCTGTATTCATCCACGTTTCGGCGTGTGGGCGTGAGCAAGAGCGCGCCGAATGGCTTCTTCAGTCGCGCAAAAAAGTGTAGGACACGGATGTGCTTCTCCATAGGTGACACGGTCGACGGAGGCAAGAGGGACGCAGTGTCCAGAGCCTCGGCGTGCCCCCCAAATAACTGGCTTGTGCGAGACATGAGCCGCGCCCTTTGCGTCTGCTGAGTCATAGGTGGGATACTGGAAGGATCAAGAAAAGGTGGCGAGTCAACCAGCACACCGTTCTCGTCCATATCATCATCGATCGTTGTTGTGGTTACGCTCCCGATAGGCTGCCTGTCGAGGAGAAAATCGATCCAAGGGTGAGCGAGGTATAGAGCACCAAGCTGGGAGAGATCTTCTTTTGTCCGGATCTCCACAATCCCGAGTGCATTTGTCTGTGCATGGAAAATATACCCCAACCTGGTCTGAGAGAATGATACTGGTCCAAGCTTAAAGGTAAGACATGGGAGTTTCATTCTGCGGCCTGAAAATGATAGTACAGGGAGGTAGTTCACTCGGTCACACAACTCTGTGACCAAGGAAAAGTCGAGGAAGCGTAATTCGGGGAGATCTCGTTGTACTTCGTCATCAGTAATGCTCGGCGGAATGTGTGTGGTTGGAAGCTGGCTGAACACAGAAATACGAGCTGGAAGGCAGCTATGTTGGAGCACAGCCCGTTCGTAGTACTTACCGTAACTTTCCTTTTTTGGTTCGGACTACATGCGATGCGCACGCGCACCGTTCCTTTCCTCCAGTCTCGTTCGTACTCGACTGGAGGTAAGCTATTCTATCGTTTACACTACATATCTTGTACTTACATATACCTAGCCAACTCCCTTCGTTCATTAGCTCTGCACCTCTCGCACACCAAAATCGGCTGCCGTAGGTAGCTGAGAGAGTCCATCCACCCGCACGCTTTCCGGCTGTCTTTGTTATCCTCCCAGGGTCTGTCTCTCCCCTACTCCATCATACCGTTTACCGTCCACACACGTCCACGGTCCCAACCTCTTCCTACGATCCCTAAGAATCTGTGCGCTACATGGACCTCTCGCCGACCACGACGGGACATCCGAGGCGTGTTCCATACAGGCGCGTACACCTCGACCCACCATATTCGCACCCAGACCCGCACGCTGACGTGGCATGGTCTGGTTCTCTGCGCCGCCAACACGCAGCGGGAGCAAGATCTCCCCACGGGAAAACGGGCGACCGACAAGATCGGCCTTGCGGCGTACGACGTGTGCGAGCCAACCATGGACCGGGCGCGCGTCCAAGTAGAGTACACCAACGTATATGCTGTGTAGATTATACATCTATACCGCGCGCTCTACGTTCGTGACTAGACGTCGTCCTTGATGTCGTCGAGGATGAGCGAATGAGACCCATCCCGGTCCGTCTTGGCATCCCGTAGCGTGTCCGAGCAGTTCAGCATCCCCGGGCGGATAGGCCGCAGTAACGACTTGAGCTGGTCAGACGGTGCGAACCCCGTCGTGACGTTGTCATACTCGTCCGTCTCGAAAGAAATCCCGCGTGCGATGCGGTAAACGGTCAGCGCCGGCGCGACCACCTGTATCTATGGTCAGCCCAGGGGCACCCATCGCGCCAGGCACCGGACACATACCTGCACGTTCCCCAAGACAGGAAAGAAGACGTTCTGGGGCGGGCTGTTCGACGATCAAGGGGATGATGGCGAACCCGGTGTACAACAGCGCGCTCTCGAGTGTCATCGCCATGTAGCTGAGGTAAAACCGCCCTGCTGCGAGCCGACCGCGCTCGAGATGGCATTGCAGTGCACGGAGATGAGGCACGAGGCGAAGGTGTTCGTCGCGGCGGAGCAGGACCAGAAGGAGATCCCCGAGACTTGAACCGAGCGTGTGCTGTAGAGTGCGTTGAGCATGGAGCTGACGATGAGCCACGCGAGCTAGGTGGCAAAGGTGACGATGTAGAACAGGCCGGCCGAGGCAAGCACGTATTTGTTGCCCATCCAGACGATGTAGCATCGGTAGAGCTAGCGACCCTTGTTCAGTATAAACTATTCAGAAAGGAAAAAGAAAAACACACGAGAAAGGCATCGGATATCCAAGTGTTGAGAACAAAAGGGCAGCCTACGAAGATGGCAGGCCAGGAAGAGAGTGCGTCTGGACCACCAAAAGTGTCGACAATGTTAAATATCCTCAGGCTTTGAGCTGGGGCTGCGTAGAGGGACATTCCAATGTAGAATGTGGTGATCGCGAGTTGTGCGATGGTCAACGAGAATATCTCTTCTTCTGCAGCAGAGATATGTTGGCCCCAGCAATGACGAGGAGGGACTTGGGCAATGGGGCAATTACCAAAGAGGACGCACGCTACGGAACTGCCTTCAAAAGCGATGATGTACTGGTTGCACAGCGAGGGGGAAAACTGAGGGGTGTTCCCAGACACGGACGCAGTTGAACGAAGGGAAGAATCATCAAGGCGGAGCGAGACGAGACCAGCTTCGGGGACGGTAGTGAGAGATGCCACGATGTAGTCGACAGACTTTTTATCCAACACGGTCGACGAAAGATATCGAGAAATTGTAAGCTCTTGGCCTATCACGCCGACCTCGTATCAGCACGTGGTGCTAAGTTGCACGGGGCCTACCTGGAGGTGTGCGGCTCGCCCGAAGGTAGCCTGTAGGTGCAGTCTCGTAACATATATAGAGCACCAGACGAGGATAAGACGCTCGAATGAGATGCTCTGGAGAGTGTTGTGGCGAATTCAATGTCGGGAATGGCACGGCCCGTCATCGTATGGGTCTTACGAAAGGTGCTGGCCTGAGAATGGGGATAAAACGCCTACGTAGTAGGGCATCAGTCGAGCAGCTGAAATGAACGCTTCAAGTGAGCAGCCAAGAGTTTGACAGCTTACGGTAGTACGGATCTCAGCCTTCTGATTGGTGGATGGAAATAGAGAACATTACAGCTTGTACTCTACATTTAGAAACAAATTACATAAGGCGAAACCTGACTTAATCCATATTTGGAGGAATCGCTCCTTGAGCACTTTGGTTTTACCGATGGCGGCCTACCGGTGTGTCTGTTCTCCGACATTGAACGTCCTAATAATTTTAAAACATAGTAAATTTTAAAACATAGTAATAAAATAAATAAGAGTAACCTCAATCTACTTACTGAGCTTAAGGCTCCAAACGAGCGTCGCATCACCTAAGTACCTCAGGCAAAACACCGGATGTTATCTGGTCGTATTTCTGGCAGAGAAAACTTGAAGGCGTTTCACAGCCGTGCCGCCGAATGTGGTGCGCCCAGCATTTCGTATGGTATAAAGTCTCGGCCTTCTGGTCTCTCACCCACAGGTACTGGCTAGTAAGTGCATCCACTCATTTCGTATCTCGGACTTGCTCACTTTGCTTTTTGCCAGCCCTTTCTCTATTCTCCGACTCATCAGCCGTTGACGGCCGACTACTATCCTCTCGTTCATCTACCACTCTCCGTGATGCATTTCCATTCTGTATTCTTCGTGTTCATAATCTCGAATGTTGCCTCCTTCGTCGCATCCGCACCCACACTCGCCCGGATGGATATCTCGGAGTATGTGTCAGACACTGCTTTCTGATAACGAGTGTTCATCGCACGTATTAGGCAACTGGGCACGCGGCCATTGCAGAATGATGTCGAAAATATGTGAGATCTTTTTTGACTTCGGGTGCGACGGTGGATAATTACCTTGGTGGGTAGCCTACCAGCCCGTGAGAGGAGCATGAGACTCAGCAGACGGGGTTGCTCCGGGTGAGGCATATTTCATATTTATTTCGTACCTAGTCCCAGTTAATTCTGATGCTTCTTCCACCGCTGCTTCCAGCCACACCAGTTGCACTTCCTTTCGTCCTGGTTCATGGCAACAACGACAATTGGACAGGATCCGTGCTGATGCTGAATGGGCTGCTGCCACTGGTAAGTGACAAGTTCATGAACGAAAGTTTCTATTCAATTGACAATCATTTACAGTGAGTTCATCCAGGTGTTTCTTTCATGACTTGGATTGCTTTATGTTTGGCTTCAGGGACGTTCTGGGTCATCTGGCGGCTATGGCGGCTCATCACGGACAAGTCCTCAACTCAGTCTAGTCAATCCTGATGTTCAAGGTGCGTACAGAAATGAATGTGAATACTGTCCATACAACTGACCGTCATCAATAGTGAGTCTGAGGCTGTTTTGGTGACACCAATTTTTTACTGTTGAATAACTCACAGCACATTCACCATGGAGAGGTCATTAATCATGATAGCAACAGAAATGACCCTGTCATTGATTTTGGTAAGTGTCAAAATCATAAATCGCCAACACAACTGACAATTGTTGACAGTGCGTTGATTAAAATTTTGATAATACTGAATGTTCTTGCCATTAACTTGTAGGGGGGGGCGCCAGAACAGCACTGGCGGGGAGTCAGCGGTGGTAAGTGACAATATATGAATTGTGACAAGAAGGCTCAGTACAGGACACACGCCAGATACTAGCCCAATAAATACAGTGCGTCGACAAAAATGTTATTTTGATAACACTGAATGTTCTTGCTATTAACTTGTAGGAGCACAGGTGGACAACACTGCCCTATGAGCCTTGGGAACCAGCAGCACCGTGACACCAATGATATGCATGATGCACAGGATTTCCATGGTACACAGATTTGGTAGTGCTGTATAGCATGGATAGACCCAGTAGCTTTGTCACTTAACCCCCTTTTATGTAGTGCTATATGGTGGCTTTTTTCCTATCGCAATCGCTTGGTTGACGCACACGGTGGCAAGGAGGCAGAACCTCCGTTTCTTCAACGTTCGTTTCCTCAACTGACTACTTGATTATTGGGTTTACACGAATGAAACTTTGTTTATCTGGCGTTCAGCTCACTCCAACCGGCGCGACCATTCTTTCAGACCTATTCGACATCAAGTGCCAAGGACTACGCAAGATCACGTTGAGAGAATGCGACTTGGGCGAGCTTCGCATTACTGCGGTTCGCAAGTCGAGCTGTACTCACCGCATGTTCTTCGTCATCAGTTGCGGGCGAGGCACAGCAGTCGCACGGTTGACGCTCTCGTCGCCACGTTCTTCATTGGGTTGGCGAATGCGTGCGGCACGATCTGTTATCCAAATCCGTTGCGACATTTCTTCCCCCACTCGCGTCCGCCTCCATCAGTGAATCCGAGGTGGTATCATACCGTCGGCTACCGTCGGCTACCAGCGGCTACCAACGCTTACCGCTCGTCGTGCACGCTGATGTCGTCTGTCATCACCTTGAAGTATCCCGGATGGCAAAGTATCAGGTTCGCCACTGCGCACAGAGCCAAACTTTGCGATCAAACGCCGATGAAACAAGGTCTGGCGAAAGAAAACAGCGAATCATTGGCTATGCCGGATGCTACTGGTACAGTTGACTTGGTCATAACGTATACCAACGGGAGCCACCCAAACCTGATACGTTATGAGATGTATACAATAGCAATAACAGGCGAAACGCCACATCCGTGGCAAAACCCGCTACGCTTTCCGCCAGATCAGTTTGAGCGATCACCTTACCCACATACTTGAAGCTATTCCAAATAATCGCAGACTCGTGGAATTTGTTGCC
>JBBPUG010000229.1:0-32512 GCA_038094535.1 Tubosaeta aff. alveolata
CCTTTGTCTCTGTCGAAGGTGAACGACGAAATGCGCAGAGGCGGAAAACGTAATCTGTCGTGCGGGACTAGTGATGCCAATCAGAGGTGTTTTGGGTCGGCGGGACTCTGCGTAGGGATCCTTGGTTGTCTTGTGTCCCCATGCCCTCTTTTTTTTTCTCTCCCTCCACTTTATCGCCGACGCTACTGTATGCGCATGTCTCCCTCCCCTCCTTCACACAACGACGTCTCAGGTGGCATTGGAAGCTAAAAAAAAATATCCATCACGCATCCGTCATGCGTTCTGTATCTGCTTGTCTGAGATACTAATCCGCACTGTGGCTTATCGGACGAATCGCACCGCATCGATAGCCCGCGCGAGACGTCCCGTTTCAAAAACAAGGTTGACTTTTCGTACCATGGCTCCCACGTCGCCGTGACCCCATGATAGTCCACGCTCGTAAGCATGGGTGGATCCGAGGCACTTGACGTACTGGGGGGCCCTTTGCCATTTCAAGCCCTCGTGGATCGCTTCCTTGGTTGATGCCACGCTACTGCAATAAACGTCTGGCGTTCCTGGACGGATGCCCGATGCAACATTCGTGATGCGTTGATGGTCGACGCTGCGCACCAAGCATGTGGGCGGTAGGTCGTACGGCGTTATCCGGCCGATCACTTGCCAAGCATCTTCCGTGGGGCTCGGTCGCCATCTGTGAAGGCACGACTTCCATTCCTTCTGAGTCTGGGAAGCACAATGAATGCTCGTGCTTGCGCTCGATCAAGAGGCAGTGCACTCAGGACGTAAACATGGAATACGCCATGTGCATGCATTGCGTGACTCATCTACAAGGTACTTCGAGTGGTAAACCCAGTCAGAATTTAAGCGACAAGAAAGTGAATGTTCTGTCGGGCGATGGCGTACAACCTCATCGTCACCTTTTATTTCATTCCAACGGGTAAAGACTATTGTCAGTGCGCCGTGTTACTCGGGGGTTCGAAGGCCAGCAAATGCCACCTCAAAGGAGTTCTTCCCCTTCTGCTTCGTTGGCATCCACTCCCGTGGTTTGTGCTTCCGCGCGAGTCGCGCCCGACTCATCATCTACGTTCCTCCGCGCACTGAACTCGAGATTTTTCGCTGGAATCTGAACACGTCACGTTGGGCACACAGGTCGTCAAGAGACAGGGACTGACTGGAAGCCGAACGATGTACGCCATCAGCGTCGAGCATGCGGCAAGCAAAAATACTGTACGCAGAGAGGCAGCATACGCGTCCCTCGCAGTCCGCTGGATATCAGGGGGCAGTCGTGCAATGAGCGTCGTCGTGTGTCTAATCCGATTAATGATCTGCGGCAAGGAATTTCGTTAGGTACATTTCCAAGAGGAAGAGGGACGTGATCCTCACCTCGTCCGCATCGGGCGTGTGGATACGGGCGCGCAACTCCGAGTTGAGTCTGGATTGGAAGAGGGCAGACGAGACTGCGACGCCAGACACTTGTCCTGAGCACAGACATGTTAGAGGCATTCATTGCAAGGGGAAGCCGCGAATCACCAAGCCCACGGAAAACCTGTGCAAAACCTGTACCGACAGCCACCTGTTCCTCTGTTTCACCGTCAATCTGATGTGATACGGCCTATGACCCACTATCACGCACCGGGCAAGAACGCCAACAATGGAACTCATAGTGGCACAAGGGTCAAAGGTTGATGCGTTCGATCAAAGAGCGAGTACACGTACTCAGCACTGTCTGAAACACCACGGCATTTCCAAAGCCCAACGGGATCTGCCGTTTCCAACTCAGCCTGATGAGACATGGGAGATGAAACGCGATGAATCACAATACTGAGCCATGTTTGAAGCGGTCCAGAGTTTTCTTGTATCAGCGTAATCAAGACGATGCCAATGAACGGGAGAAAGCCGAAGACGACATTGAGCATTTTATATTTTCCCGTCCGATGCATCATCCAGCTATGGATTAGTCAACGCACTCCGAATGCAACAAGTACGAAACACCAAGGACTGACCCAGCAAACAAGGATCCGGTGGACATGGCAATACTATTGGGAAGCAAGTGAAGACCTTTTGTTGTCAGTTACATACTTTAATTTACAATACAAAAAATATCTCACCTGCTATGGACGCACTCGTCAAGGCCACGGTTTGGAACCACATGGGGAAGAAATACATGACTGTAAAGTTGCACAGAGAACCGAGAAAGTTGCTCATCCCCACTAAAACAGGGACACGCTGTCTTAATAGGGAAGGCGCGAGCACAGGTTCTGGGGCAACCAGCAGCTCCACCAGTATGAATGCAACAAAAGTTATGCACGCCAAGCCAAGCGGTACGATGACCCAGGGGTCATCCCACTATGACAGGCTCAGACTCCAAATCAGGGCGGCAACAAATTCTTTTACCGCGTAGTCTTCGTTGAACTTCATGCTCAGGAACACCAAGAAAGCTCCCACCTGCGCAATCAGTTGTCTCAAAAGCATCACTTAGCAAGCGATATCCACACACCGCCACTAAAAGCGTGATGCTCCCACCCCAGTCTATTCTCTTCAACACGTCCTTGGCGCTCTTGGCCTTACCCTGCATCGATGTGAAAAAAAGTTTGTACAAAGCTTGTAACAGCCTGAACTTACGGGGGTGACGTAGTGCAGATTATATGCGGTTAAAACGAGTGACAAGGCATAAAGGGGCAGCTGCATAATAAATGCCCATCGCCATCCAAACCTTTAGGAAGACAAATTAACACTTCGGCAATGTAAACACTCACAAGACTTACATATCGCTGACAAGTCCCCCAATGGGTCCTCCAAGTCCCATACCGAGCTAAAGGAATCGAGTAACCCCACAAGATAAGCGAGCATGGGAAACATACGCCACCGAATAGTGCAGAGACCCCTTGTGCTAGACCCCTAGACTGTGTCATGTTAATGATCATCCGAACGTAATAGTGGGACAAACGAACACGCAAACTGTACATATCGCTGATGACGATGCTGTGTGACGGCACCCAGAGTTAGATTGGGTTATATACAAGGAGTTTGGTTCCGGGCTCACCTAGCGGTTGTCTGAATTCCTCCTCCACCAGACCCTGACAACTATCAGGCTATTGAGTCTGATTCAACGCAAGCACGCAATTCACGCCACATACGAATCTAGCCAGAATAAGTATCTCCATGTTGTTTGAAAACCCACACGCTGCGGTTCCTAACGCCGCGACGATTACTGCAGTTTGGTTTGCACCTCTTCGCCCCAAAACGTTGCACAAGCGTCCGTAAAGTGGCGTAAAGGTGCAAACTGCCAGGAGGTATCTAGGGAATTGCAGCAGGTCAGTTGGGATTGCATAGGGCACTTCATGAGTATTCACGATGTCCCCAGCCAACTGGCCTCGTTGGACTTGTTGAATTCTGAAGAGATGGAAGGAAGTACTGCACCAAAAGCGATCAATTAAATTAATAACCACATTTCAGAAACGTGACATACATGTGGCCACTAATGTGGCTGCGGAACCCATTTTAGATGAGCTTCACACCAAGGAGATGGGACGTACTATTCAATGACTATCAAACGATGCGTATGAACAAACTTGAATACGCCTGCAGTGTCAGTTGAGAAACCCACTGACCCAGAGAAACGTGGCAGACCAAAGGCCAGCGAGAATTGCATATCGTGTTGATCGCGGGATGTCGAGTGGTCCCACAGGAGAACTCAGTGGCGGCTTGTTGTTCTGGACGAGGCGGGCATCGGCACGGGGCAATAATGGGTCACGTTCTGCCGTCATTTCCAGCAACAACGAGCTGGGTGCATCCAAAAGGTGCGCTCTTTTAAGTAACCAGAGTGTGACTCGGTTGATCGGCAATTGTACGGGACTTCGGCAGACGAACTCCGAAGACTCCGATGAAACGCAGAGTTCGCCGTGTTAGACTAAGTATACGCTGGGCAAGTCACCGTCAAGACAGCTTCTAGCTGCAACTGGCCGCATCATTTCCCATCAACCCGTTCCTATAGGACTCCAGTTACACATAACCATCGTTGGTACGCTGGAAGTACTGGCAACGGTAGGCATGCACTATGATCGTTTCCAATTTGGTGTCTCGACGTTGTCTCGATTGACGACGGTTCCTCGAGGTTCGGGCCCGCCCCGGGAGATGGGGAGATTCGGTGCCACTTGTTTGACTCAAACCTGACAGCTTAATCTTCGAGGAACTCCCCGATCAAGTATGCGTAGGCGGTCACTGACAATAATATACTGTGCATAAATGTTTCACTACGATGCAAGTGGATTAGGCGTGACAATAGGCACGTGTTTTCCTCAGCATTCGGTATTGTTTTTGCCTTCACATCTGTCCAAGGGCCACCCAAAGTAGGCGGTTGCAACGCCACGCTGCCGCGATATACGACTAAATGATGTTCCATGCTACATCAGGACTCGGGCCAATAGATATCCCGTGACACCGTTGACAAAGTACCATGCATAGTGGCGTTAAACATTTTTCCCTCAGGAACTTGCTGATCAAATAGAGCGGTATTGACCAACCACAGGTGAAATAATTCCACGGAAGCAAACCCCGACAGATCGATCAGTTTAGTCATTTCCCAGCGTTTACCATCGGCGAGTGCCTGTCTTCCCCTGTATCACCCTTCTCATTCAGAAAAAATTCCTCGTAGGACGCCATTCAGCAAAATGGGGCTCAATATGATCATATACCTCTGAAACATCGCCAACGCCCATGGATAATGCAACCATGCGGGGATATTCTGTTACTTCGCCCGAACGTCTTATCTGATGACGTTGTACGAGCCAGAAAGGTACCAATTGACAGGCCTTGGCTCGATTCCGAAAATGACGGCTCTGAACAGACTATGTCCGTATTCCGTACTATTCACTACTAATCATCTATCTTTTGACAGGTTGGCATTGCCATCGCCTTTGACACGCTCACACACGCACATGCTCACAACATGAATCCCTTGTTTCAAGAAAAGGACGGTGGGAACAAACGGCTATGCCGTATGGTTCCCAATACAAGGTATATGGACTGTCGTATTTAGCATCCGTGGTACGACAAGCACCACATCTGGACCTCTCCGCAACCCTGAAGTGAGCTGTCGTGGGCGAGAGGTCTCAGTGGTGTAATCATCGTTACAGATCAGGAGCGGAACGCTTGTCACTGTTGTGGCATGTCGTGACCATGGTCCGTTCACTCCAAAGTATTGGTACCGCGATCAGGCACCACGTGTTTTCGCGGCGGTGTTTTCTAGCGACCAAGGCTGCTGTCGAGACTCGAAACACGCAACCTCAAGCGCGAACCGACGACACTCGGGCGATTATCCAAACGAGGACTACTGATTGCGAACATTCATACCAGCGGAGGTCCATTACAGGTTGTGACACGACACCTGCCTGGCGGTATGTAATGTTCCACGCACTATGAATACGGACAAGGTTTCAAAATCCCGTATGGACCCAAGAGGGACACGTCAAAGGCACCCCCCTGTTTTTTTTTTTTTGATCTCGTGCATCTCGTCCGACATCGTGTCCAAAACGTCGATAGTCGCACAAAAGAAGGACCACGTACTTTGGCAGGAAACTCCGCCTTGTTGCCCCAGTTTCCATACCCAGCTGGATGTCTTCCCTTGGGAGTAGACGTTGCTCCACTGTGTTCCTTGCTATCCCTTGATTTACTTCCGCCTTCCATACGTATGCCCATCACGGTCACGTTAGAAGATCGAAAAATCGTCCTACAGTCCCTTATTCTTCCCCCTCCCTGCCCGGAGCAGGCCGCCGCTTCGTACTTGTGGATCGGGACGAGCTGAGTCATGCCTCTGACGAAAAGTCGGCCGGTGTGTCGTTCTGAAGCGCCTGCCACACCATGTAACGCTGCAGGGTGCCGGCTTCGGGAGTTCCGTTCGTCAAGGTGTTCGACTGCATAGCGTAGTGTCAATTTCGACTGATTAGTATCCCAGGCCAAGGCGGCGGAGCGGGACGACGCATCTGCTCTGCGCGAAGGCTTCTAGGGGGTAATTAAACCGGCTATCGGCTATTGAATGAGGACTCAATGCGAGTCTTCCCCGCCGATTCTAGGCGTTTTCTCTTAAATGCAATTTAGCTACGGAATCGTCGCGGCTCCACGGAGCCCTTGGGGTTGGCTGGGAGGTTCAACAGGATGCATGATTTCATACAACGTACTTGATAGATCGTTGGCGCGAATGGCAACTCTTCACCTCTCAAAGGGTGATGGGCCTTCCTGTGTTTGATTCGATCTCCGCGAGAGGGATCCACTTCGCTCCGCGTCGGCGCGCCCATAACAAGGCACAAAGAAAGAAATTGCTTCCGTTAGGCTCTGAATGTAAAGGGGGGACGAATAAATTAATTTTTTTTCTATAACAACGACACAAACGCTTGTATACAATAGTTGTACCATGGACGTTATCTCCTCGGCTACACTCAAGAACTAGGTTAGATAAAACAAACAATTAGGTGATATTCCACCAATACATTCTTCGCATCTAAGACAATTGGGCCACACAGTCGAGTGCGGCTTGCGCGCCAGCGCTTAATATCTCATGACCGTCTTCTGGCAAGTGGGGCACTTGCTATTGATGTTTGGAGCTGTGAAGCGGGAATGAGCACCATGCGGCGCGCCAGATCGGCCCACGTACAATATTGTTGAGGGTACTGTCGGCTACGCGCGAAGAATGGAAGTCACATGCAAATGAGCGGCAAGCGACGCGAAGAAGACGGAACTCGTACTATTGCCAGCATGTCTGCTTGCAGTTGGGCGCGGTACAGTCGCGCGGGTGGTTCGGGCTGAATTTGCAGTTGCGATTCTCGCAGACGATCTGTTGGGGAGGCATTTGAGGGAGCGTGCCGCACAGAGGGAGGTCCGACTGACGAGTTCTTCTGGCTGTTGTGGGGGTCAGTGGGGGTCATGGAAAACGGGGAAACGACAATCGCTCACCAGGTTGACGGCGTGGCCACACGCCAGGTAAACGTTGCGAACGCTGAAGAACAGGTGAGTGTGAGCGATATGGCAGCGACCACAGCTGATGTGGCGGGAGCACTCACTGTCTCCAGCGGCACATTGTAATCGTGTATATCTTTAGGAGGAGAAGCTATAGGCTACAGAGGAAGTGGAGGCTGACTGAGTGTCTATGTGGGGAGGGGTGCAATGGTATGAACCGGTGGGTCGCCGCCGCCTTTTTATGCTCCGAGTAACCTATGAGATCATCCTTGGGGCAACGGGTTAAGGCGGCAAGGTTAACGCCGCCACGTCTGTGTAAAAACAAGCACAGATTGCGCAGCCGCGTCCGTAACGAGAATTTAGTGGATGCCGTGCGTCATTTGATAGGGTTTCGCAGGGGTTTGTCGTCGAGAAAGACTAATTGAATAAGGAACAAAAACGTAGGTCGCTTACAGGGACACGGGTTGTTGGTCCGGGAAGCGCCATGGTTCAAGTCACACGATATCTGGTTTTCCGCGACAGCCACTGATTTGGATAAATGAGACCTGTCAGACAAGATTGGGCGGTTACAACCACTTGAAGATGCTACTGCCACGCTCGCAGAACGGAGGGTAAGATTGAGGAGCGAGATGAATTTGGACATTGACATCGTTGAGAGAACTTCAAGGTAACCGTTGCTGCCGTCAGCTTTGTGCATGACCCCTGCATATGACTGTAACGGGTCCGGAAGAATGAGCGAAACGGATGCCATAACCATATTAACGGGGAACTTTCCGTTGTAAGTCATAATCCACATTGAATATCCAGTGGAATTAGTGGTCGTCAGGCTTCGTTCGGGTCCCCAGGACTTGCCAAGGAGATCGTCTTGAGTGGCTTAGTCATACTAATCTGCCCATCAGCTTCTCAGCCCACGTATAGCACTCCCAAGCGCCAGCATGGATGCAATGATAGAATCAAATCAAACATCTGCAGTGCCCACTGTGCCCGCCTCAATGGGGAAGAAGACCAAAATTTTCTATGAACACGGCAAGGCAAGTCGCGCATTCGAAGCGCCACCTTTGAATGTCCTTCCTGATGACCGGAACTTGTTCGCTCCTATGCTCACAGGACGCGCTGAGGCTTGCAATTTCGGTAGCTAATATGCAAGAAGAAAAGGTGTTACGCAAGGCAGAGAAGCATCGTCAGCCACAGGTGATGGAGCCCTCCGTCTGATTCTAGCCAAAAGGCAATCGGCTCACTTTCAGACGCTCGTTGCAGGCCGGTAAGTCTCGAGCTGAGCGGAACGACCGGAGCTCTGCAAATAATAAGAGAAAACGCCTGGTAAATCTCCAAATGTGGGCGTTGCGACTACGCTTATTTGACTCTTGTTCTCAGGAGGAGGCGAAGGTTATGATTGCAAACCGACACGCCGAGGCGAAGAAGGAGAAGGCGAGGACCAGAAAAGAATCCAAAAGCCGGTTGCGGCAGGGCGATGGTGTCAAAATTACTGCATTGAAGGACGCGACAAGTGCCGCGCCTCGGAAAAAAGTATCATTTGCTTGAATGGCTGATCTATCAGTCCTCGCATTCCGAGCGGTTGAGGTACACAACACCGGCAAGCGATCTGATCGCGATTTAACTGCTTTCCGCTGGTACTCCGGTGCGCGCAGATGGGAGGAGAAATTGCTTGAATGGTGCGTTGCAATAGTTGCCCAGTGCGCGTAGTTCGGCGAATCCCTCTTACGGCGATCAACTACCGCCGTTCTGGACCCGAAGATCAATAGAACGTGGGATGACAGCTGTTGTATAGGCTACGGTCCTGCCAGACGAGGGGTGTGCATGTCATAACTTGTTTTTTGATCACCGTTAAACGTTAGGCTAAGATGGTCGTGGACCGAGCATGGTCTAATTGTATTACCTAAGCATCATTATGTAATATGTTGGTCCCTCAGAAGTTGTCGTCCGTCGTATCCCCCTTCGATAACTCGTTCTACTCCAGGTATGCCTTGACTTTGATCTCCAATTGCGTCCTCAGATCATTTATTTGGCCAGTGTTTCCGCGGACTCACCGCGATTGGACTTGTCTTGGATTTGCCAGAGGCGCCCAAATTCAATGTCTCTCTATACCCCCATTTTCCCCCCTTTGCACGAATTCAACACCTCCCGAAAGGATTCGCTCGAGAACAATTCATCGGTACTTCTTGGAAAGCAACAGAATTATGTCAAGTATCTACGCGACCTCCACTTGTTTCTCTCCACTCATAACGATGTGTTGTCGCCCCCCTCTCGCCCTAACTCGCCCTCGGCCGACCGGCGCATCCAAAAGATGAAGAATAAAGTACAAGACATCTTCAACCCATCAGGAGATGAGTCATCCAGTGCCAGGTGGGCTCGCGTTGGCCAAACCCTAAAGCTACGGTGCGCCACAGGAAGGTGTTGGTCGGTTTCCCAGACTGAGCCATGCGCACACGAGGGTAGTCCGGAGTGGATATTACCAGTTGAGGAATCCGAGTGGATCGAGTGGGAGGAGACGAGGGAGGAGAATAGGAGACTCAAAGGAACGACCAATGTGTCCCAGCAAATCGTTCTTGCCACTCCCGAATCACAGGAACCCAGTCATGCTGGGCCGAGTCAACGTTCGAATATCCAACGCCAACTACACCCTCCAGACGTTTCCCCCGGTACCCTACGCGCTGCCAAGGAGAAAGTTAGGAGGTGGCAGGCGTCTATTGTTTCTAATGAGTGGCATGATATGCCACGCGGCACTTCTCCGGTATCTAACGGAGTCCCTGTAGTGGCGGAGGGGAAGCATAGGATTACAAGACCGCGGCGAAGTCACACACTTGGCTTCACGGTTGTGAAGCCGGCCGCCAAATCGTTCGTCGGTAAGAAGGGGAAAGGTTCTGTCTCCCAGGCGACTATCGGACATAATGCCACCCCCGCACCTCTACGCAAGTCAAAGACACCCACAAAGACCAATGTATCACAGGTCGTAGCACCTGTCGATGGCGACAACATGGCTTCCATGCAAACGCCGTCAGTAAAGGGAGACATAGCAAGGATTGCGGATGTATCCGAAACGGTAAGGCATGGTTACGTCATGCAAGATAATTCTAACGCCGTCCTGTGGTAGTTGTACCTACCTCCATCGTTTCCGTCGGGTCTGGAAACATCGACACCGCTACCTAATCCTAAGATAGCCGTGCGGACAAAGCCGCCACCAATCCTACCTGCAGCTTTGTCGACGCCACCACCATCAACGCCTGCAAATCCTCCCGATGATCTACAGGGCGTTTCTGCGGTGGGCCACGTTGCCAATGAGTCGTCCCTACCCCAACCAATTGGCGTTGCGCAGCAAGAGAAACAATCTCGAGCGTCTTCTAGATCGGCGGTTTGTATTCCGAACGACCCTCCTGTCACTCCGCCGGCCAAACGACCACGAGCGTTGTCACAGAACAGCTTCGCTCCCGCTTCCAAACATACGAAGCCAATATCACCAAATGGGGCTTTGAATGACGCACGAGATCCTTGTGATGCAGCGCCATCCGGATATCCAGTGGACTTGGTTGAGATGGAGTTGGGCGTGCCCACGACCTCCGGAAAAAACGATCAACCTACAGTGGGCGCAGATGCACAGGATTCTGCGAAAATTCCGTCGCCAGCCAAATCCGTCAAATCATACTTTTCCACACCGGATTCGGATCCTACGGAGTCACCAGTGAGAGCCAACTTGTTGCTTGAATCTCCGGTCAGTCCTATGCTCTCGTATGCACAAAACGCAACTGTTTTCCTCCCGCAAATTACGTCAACGCAGGCGAGGAAGGGGTCTGGTGAGACGAGCAACGGCATCCTTGGGATGGGCTATAGCTCGCAGTTTGACGTGGAGAGGCACGTGGATCGTGTTAGTGAGTTGCTGGAAAAGGAGGTGGACTTCGACGGATGGCTGCGGGATGCACGGACAGTGGAAATGACCCAAGATTAATGGGAAAGTTGAGTTATTATTTCTAACACGTGTAGTCTCATTACGGGGGGAATGAAGGCGCTGGGAGTGCTCCTAGGAAGGCAAGATCAAGGAGGGCGGCCTCGAGGCAAATATGAGTCTGGACGCGCATAGTGATTGATCATGTGACTTCCGTACTAGTTCGATATCAGCGCGTGTTGCGGACAAGCTGGGACAGCCACTTGCATCCTCTGTCGTCGCTCACGATGAGTCCAAGGGACTCTCGGGGGTCCCTCAACGCCAGGCAGAACGACGCACTCACAGAATTCGAGAATTGTGCGTCTTCTTGTTCTGTTCGCATACCAAGTTGACTTGTTGCAGTCAAGAAGAAATTCCTACTCGCAAACAAGCACATCACCAAGTAGGCCAGTTTTTTTACTTGCATGAGCGACGCTGAGCCTCTCGTTTGCGCACAAGGCTCAACTCCACCTTGAGCGTTCGGGTTGAGGAGCTCCAAGCTGAGATATCTACGCTCTACGTCGAGAATCTACGACTTCGCGCCTCTGAGATTGCATTGGCCACACAACTCAAGAAGGAACAGGAAAAGTCAAGGAAAATTCTCGCGGACGCGGAATCTGCGGTACGCCTTCTATCTGCCCTGTGGCATCACCCTTCCTGTAGTCTCACCACATGGTCCAGACATCCCATCTCTCAAAACATCTTACTTTTCTGCGGCAGTCGCTGAACATCACGCCGGGCACTCCCTCCTCGACGTTGGAATCCAAACAACCTCCCAGGGCGCGCCGGCCTGCGCCCGATCCGAACGTATCACCTCTCGTGCCACGACTCTCCCGGGCTCCGAACTTTCCGGGGATCTACGAAGATGAGGAAGTGGCGTCTTCTCCAGAAGCAGACGAGGACGATGTCGTCCATGTCAACTCGTCTGCGCGTCGAAAAGCAAAGGACAAGTCATCCTCCTCTCGCGTGCCGCTGCCACCCCGGGTGGCCTCCCCACCGCCATTGCCAACGCCCATCCGTATCAACCTGGTGGAAGTCGAGCGCGAGTCGCTCACGAAACGGAAACCGAGCAGGCGGCAGAGCGGATTGCTGTCGCTACACACGACTGCTGGCAGTTCAATAGGGTCTGAGAAGCCCGAGGGACTAATGCCCCCGAGAGCGTCCAGCCCTGCCCTCGGTTCGCCAGAGCGTAGGAGTGCGGGTTTAGCGGAAGACGACGAAGAAAGACAAGTTGACGAGCTAATCGGTTCAGGCTCACCTCCCACAGATGAATTGGATCTTGTACCGCGTCCAAGGAAGGAGAGAAAGGAAAGGAAGCCGAAATCGGTGGGGAGAGACGTTATTTGTGAAGATACTGACCCAGGGATGCTGAGAGTGAAAGAGCGAAAGCGACGCAAGGAAGAGGAAGGTTCCGGTTTAAAGGATGTCACCAATTCTCCACGAAGGCGTACTGTACTCCCGCCACTGGACACCCATGGATGTGGTACGTCTAGGCCCTCGCCTTTGTCTGTTACTGAATCTATCTGACCCTGTTTGGTGACGTAAAAGATCGAGATCGGCAACGCACACCTGAGACTGACGCCCCCACCTCTGCTGCAACCTCTATAGCTACAACACGAACCTTCCTATCTACGCCTGCGACGACACCCTTTACTACGCCTCAAATATCCCAGCTACCAACGCCCCGCACATCGAGTCCCGTAGCTCCAGGCGCTACATCTGCATCTGAATCTGAAGCGCCTACAGGTGGGCGTGAACGTCGAGTCCGCAAAAGCATTAATTACACGGAACCCAAGCTTAACACGTGAGTCTGAAACTCTCAATCCCACGAGGCCCCAGCACTCACTGATGCGTGATGCGGCTTTCAGAAAAATGCGGAAACCCGACCCGGTACCTCCCGCTCCAGTGTCCACCACAGCCCCGAAGAGGCGTACCTCGGCCGCGAGCCTTCAGAGTGACGAGACGGATGGACGATCGTCGTTAGATGGCCCTTTGAGACGTCCAGTCTCTCCTCTCCAGCCTGCTGCTCCACAGCCATCCACAGCGACGTCGAGCTCTTCTTCGACAGGTGGTGGTGCCTCTGTCAAACGCAAAAAGTCACGACCGTTCGTACCCATTGACGAGGACGAGGAAAGCGAAGGCACGCAAGCGGATGCCGAGTATGGCAACGGTGCTGCGAACGGCTGGGTCAACGCGGACGGCCGACGGCGAAGTTCCCAGAGTCACACGGTGCGGGGCAGCACCAGCCTGCGCAGAGTACTCGAGGCCGACGACGCTAGGCGACACAGCCTTGCCGTATAGCGGCACCTACGAACGCCCACCAATCGGATGATCTCGTTACGCCCACGATGTTTTCTCCCTTTCATTTGTAGGCTTATTCTATACTATTGACACAGCATGGATCAACGTGACAGGTATCATACAAACAACAAACTTTTCTCAACGTGTAATTATACGGTCGCTCTCCATTTCCTTTCTCTTCGCTCCTCACCATTTTTTGGACCAAAAACTGTGACGAATTTTACGACGTATTACAATGATATTCAAACAAGTAATATTCAATATTCAGATCCATTAACTGAATCAATATTGGACCGCAGGTCTGGTTCCTTGACATAAAGTCATGCACCCACAGACATCCACAGCGAATGGCATCTCGGGACCGAATCGGGACACCCTTTCTTAAATTCAAAAGTAGGCCTGCGCAACGGATGAGTCACCCGCACGTTTTCATACGACGCGTACTAAAAAAAGGGTGCTCACCGCGGCGTTTGGAGGGCTCGCTGCTCCACCAATGCTGTAAGGCATCTCGCGTCAAGGAACACTGCGGCCAACGGGCGTTCGCGGGACGTACATGTTCAGCGGCCACGAGGTGAAGAAGAAAGTGTACCGCTGCGTGTCCTTGCACGCCTGCGACAGCGCTTCGAGATCAAAGAATTCGCCTGCCGG
The DNA here is from genome assembly GCA_038094535.1 of Tubosaeta aff. alveolata. NCBI lineage: Eukaryota > Fungi > Basidiomycota > Agaricomycetes > Boletales > Boletaceae > Tubosaeta > Tubosaeta aff. alveolata. The sequence goes on from JBBPUG010000229.1 coordinate 13,835, forward strand.
GGGGGAAGCGCCGTTGAGCACACGGCGCCGAGCGGCGGACAGGATACGAGGGGACTTGCCTATGGGCATGCCCCACAGACTTTTTTTCGGGGCAAGTGTGGGTTCAGCGTCTGTGGGCTGGGTAGTGTCGTCGCTTACCCGATGATGGTCTTTGGAGGTTTAGTTTACGCCCGGGTCGTGGCGAGGAATGGAGGACACACCTGGTGCAGGGGCGGAACGCCTGGAGGCGTTGGCCAACGCTAGTCATTGTCGTCGTCGTCAGGAGGTGACATCCGTGTCGGGATCCGGGCACGCACCTCGAGGGCAGGTTGGTCGGATGCGACGGCTGCAAAGTGATTGTTCCTGCACGGCCGCGCGGCATGTTATACAGGAAAGTGGGCGCGGAGCGGAGGGCGTCTGCACACGTACCATAAGAAGTGTTTCATGACCTCGCTCTGCTCGAGACCAGCGCTGTCCAGCAAGCATCCTCAGCTCTCCGGAGAGGGCAGTACCCAACAAGAACAGTGAAAGACGTACAAATCCTCTGCCCCAGGGAGAGCTTGTTTGGCGTCTTTGTGGGCAGCATAAAACTTTTGAATGAACCCGATGCGGATGAGGAGGATGTCTGCCTGTCTAAACGTGACACCCTGTTTCGTCGCACATGCTTCGAGCTCTGCGGCACTGATCGGGTGCGCCGACCAGGGGTCGTAAGGGAGCTGTCCACCATCGGAGGTGTAGTAGTCGACGAGATCGAGGAGCACGCCGCGTCCACAGATACCATGCCTCGACCAGTCTAAAAGGGGGCTAGGTTACTCGTCTGGACGGGAACGCCTGGGGACAAACTATGTATTCCGAGCTTCACGCGACAGGGATCGATCTCGCTTGGGTCGTGAATCTCCATCTCACCCTCTGACAACGATTCGGCGGGCGTGCTGACCAAGAGAGGAATAAAATGTGAACGTATCCTTGACACAAAGGGGAACGTACTTGTTGTAAAATACGTTGTAGTCCTTCAAGCCAAAGTGCTTGGGACTGTCCCATTGCGAGCCCGATTGCGTATCCTACGGATGAATCCAGCCATAAACACTGCGGAATCGTACCTGGAAATAGACAGGGATGAAACGTACAATGTGTATTACGTCGTCGGTGACGAGAAACGAAGGCAAACCTCTGGCGAAAGTCCGGATCGACGGGTCCTTGCGCCCGAAAAGCGACTGTAAATCACCATAGCCGGTTTTTTCTCAGAGAGACATATTGGATAAAAAGAACACCCACCCGAGCTGGAAACTGAATCGGCCTGTGTCACTGTCAAGTTAGTGGACCTCGACAGTCACCTTGACCACATCTCCAATGACGCACCAATTCAAGGAGACCGTTCTTCCGGAACTGCCCATTCAAATAATAATGGTTCCAACATTAAAAGGACACAGCCTCCGTCACGACGCAACGTACCGGATTTCCTCGCGCGCCGCCCTCTGAACGACCTCTTCTGTCAACATGTTGACCGTTCCGAGCTCGTCGTCCTTGCCCCACACATCCCAAGCACATCCGTCCAACTCGTGGAACTTGGGAAGCTCGTCGAAAGAGGGGAGCTTCTTGGAGATAATAATTGTGTCGTCCGTCTTCAGTTCCGCGCATGTGGCAGGCCCGTCATCGACAGGCGTAGCGGTCTCCCTGGTCGGAGAGAAAGGCCGCTCGGGCCTGGTGCCCTTTAGAGAGAACATACGCTTTATACGGGACGTCATAGGAGGGAGATATTGGTGTGCGCTTGGGGACCTATGCAAGTGATATCTCCCAAATATATGTTTCAAACTTCCGCTCGATCACGTCAGAGGAACCAATTACCTCCGTGGACCATGACACAACAAGGACTTTCCAATCTGCCAAGCGGCCTATTGATAGGGTTTAAGTTGAAGAAGTGCCTTCGCGCCGTTGTCTGGACTAGGACGATCGTCGGCGTTCGGTTGGGAACGCAAGGATGATTTGAGGTTGTCGTTCATCACAAACGTGTGCCGCCTGCCTGTTCACCTGCCTCAGCAGCAACCTTTTGGGGTAGAGTCATGCTGTTGGCTCCGTGACGCGCCCATATGTTGGACAGACAATGTGACGTACTCCCCCGCGGGGAGAGAGGAAATCCGCGGGTTCTGTGACCAAAAAAAGGCGTTATACACGTACCTGTACTGCCAAATAACTGCTGCGTATGGTTTTCGTGGCGTTTTTCTCTCCTTCTGTCGGCTGATAGTAGATAAGATTTCTGATGGCACCGTGACTGAGTCAGGATGATCCATCCGAGACGCAAGGACACCCAAGTGGCCTCTAAACGGCCTGGTGGAAAGCAAACGTTACCTTTGGATGGATATGCTCACCGTCATTACCCGGAATCAACCGACTCCCGATGGGTCATAAAGATTACGCGTAACCCGGGTTTCCCGAGGATTAAGCTTGTCGGCAACTTGATAAATACCGTTCAACGATGATGGCCAATTCGCAAGTCTAACGCGTTCTGTTACGATTGAAACTGCGCCTTCGGTGGCGCCTCAATCACTCCAAGTTTGCAGTCGCCTCAGTGAGTGAACAACCTGCTGCGAACTTGCCTCCAGATGTCCAGAAACAATGCAGAGGTTTCTTCTCCATGTCGGGGTAATAGAAGCGCAGAATTTGCGCTAATCAATGGAGGCGCGCTCGTTGTAGACCACGCGTCATGCCAGTGGTTTGCCACCGCCACCTCATTGCGAACCCCGGCCGCGAGCATGCCAGCTCAGACTCGATAAAAGGACAAGGAGTGGCGTGTCGTGCGTCCTACCTCGTTAGTCGAGTTCAAGGCGAGTCAATTAATCGGATACCAGATGCAATGCAAGTCCCGAGCATACCGCCATAGCGGTGGGACGTCTGCTACTTATCCACTGGAGAACTGGCATGTTGGCACAGGAAAGAGTCCATGACGGTGTTCTGGTGATCCATCCTAGCACGTCCTAACCAACAGGGACGCACACGTCATGAGGGCTTCGCGCTATCCCACCCAACACTTGTTTCTCAGGAAATCCCTATGGCTCGGACACGTTCGTAACACACCACATGGGGGGGGCAATCTGTACGCGTGATGCCCCTGGCTAGCATCACAGGTGAGGACCAGTCCCTGGACAAACACGCTCAGCTCACACCCTCTCACAAACACTCCACCGACTCGGACGTGAACGCAACTACATCGCCACGTACCTGACACGCTCGCCATCCGCCGAGAGGCGTGCGCCGACACCCCTCGGAATGACCCATGGGAGCGCTTCGTGAGCCTCCAAGGGCTGCGACGGCCGCCTTGGATCGGAGAGCGCTCTGCGCGCCAGTCCCTGACGTCCCTGGAGAGCGTCTCACACTGCCTGCGCCTGACCGACGCTCGGACGCCTTTGAGGACAGACCAAGTCTAGGATCTAAACGGCGATCTGACAGGGAAACAAGCATTCTGAGCGCGGCCACGTCCTCCCTTTGCGCACGCGTCGTCCTTTGGGTGCTCTCCGAGCACGCGCCGCAGCTCCGGACGCTGGCCCCAGGCTCCGTGCGTATCACTGAGGCCGGCCCCGCGCGTGTGTCCGGCAGCCGAATGAGGGCTCGTTGAGGTGTGAGAGAACGTTTGCCGCGAGAGTCTAAACCCCTAGCTCGGTGCCGAGATGGCCGCCGTGTCCGTCTGGGTCCGAGGTGGGGGAAGGCCCGGGGCTACCAGTGGAGGGCATGCCGATCCATCGTCAATGGTACCGACACGGCCGCCTTGTGTGGGTGCACAAACTTTCTTTGAAACAAAGTAAACTCTACGTACCCCATGAGATACCGTATGCTCGGTCCCGCCAACCCTAGGGCAAATATATCCCCTCCTCGTCCTCACACCAGTCGACACCACGAGTGACGAGAGAGCCCACAAAGGATATATGGCCCAATATCGCGTTCAAATATTCACCAGGCACCCAACCATGGATCAACAGGAAAGAAATGGTAAATACACGAGGACTAGTCGAACAATTAAACAACACCGCGTATGGTATTCATCCCCTGATAAACGGATGGACGAGCGCCTCCTTGGGCGTCAACCTCCGTGCGGGGTCGAGCGCCAGACACTTGTCCAGCAAGTCCACAAACGACAACAACAGCTTCATCTCCTCGTCTTTCATCTTGACAGACGACGGCGGCATCAACCGCGCACGCAGATCCCGCGTCGACTTGGACACGTGTACCTTGCGCACCACGTTCTGCGCAACGGGTCAGAAGCATGACCAAACACAGAGCACGCCACGACTCACGGCACCAGTGACGCGGTCCGTCTCTACGCTCTCAAACCCACCCTGTTCATCAAAATACATGTCACCAAATTTAGCCTTTTTGATCGTCTTCGCGTTGAAGCGACCCTTGAGCTCCATCATAAACAAGAGCATCTGATTATTCGACCGTCCTGGGAAAAGAATTTTGCCAGTGTAGAGTTCGTAGAGCGTGCATCCAATGGACCACACGTCGAGGGCCGGATCGTACGGGGCTCCGAGGACTAGCTCTGCGTTAGATCTGAACGATGTAGATGGACAGGGACGTACTGATTTCAGGGGCGCGGTAAAACCGACTGACGAGGTAGGGGGTGATGTCATTCTCAGACGCATCAGAGGCTGAACCTAGATCGCACAACTTTAGGAGTGTCTTTTGCTCGTTTACCTGTAATCGGCCTGTTAACGTACTTGACAGATACCACGCCATGGCAGAACTTACCAATATATTGTCTGGCTTGATGTCCGCGTGCATGATGTTGGTCTTCTTGAGCAAGCTCAGGGCCAAGAAGAGCTGGTGGGCATAAGCTCTTACGGCCTTGATGTTGAGGCCAACGTCTTTGCCAAAGCGTTTGACAACGTCCCTGAGATTCATGCTGATGGGATGGATCAGGAACGAAAAGGGAAGGGCGGACACCACAGACGCACCTCAATGACTCAAAAACGAGACAAAGATGCCCGCGATGTTCAAACGTTCTTTCTAAGCGAACGATGTGTTTCTTATCATCGGGGTCTGCTTGCCTGAGTTTGTTTAGAATCTGAACCTCTTTCAAGCCAGCGCGGTACCTGAACATGGCATCAGTGATGAAAGGTGTCGTTTGCAAGGAACACGGACATGGATTCCTGGCTCCTGATGATCTTGATTGCAACTTCTTTACCACTCTCGCCAGCGTCTTGGAGGACACGAGCTCTAACGACGTTTGCAAACATGCCTTTTCCGAGAGACGAGAAGACTTGATAACGACCACCGTCTAGTTGCTCACCGAGAATAACTTGATAATATCCTTCCGGGTCTGATGCGGAGTCGAGCGTTGTCGTGATGAGTGCAGGAGCAGCCGGCTTCTGCGGGGAACGTCACCATGATGGACACACTAGGGAATGAGCGACGTACCATGACCTTCTTGATCTTTTTCGGCCTTTTCGAAGTGGCGATTGCAAACATGTCGTCCACATCGTCCTCTTCCTCGCCTTCCTCCACTTCCTCCACGTCGGCGGCCATAGGTTCGCCATTGTATGCGCGTATACGCGCATCTTCACGACGGTCCAAGCTAGGATCGTAATCAGCAGCAGAGATCTGTTCACCCGTCCCATCCTGCGCTTGAGCATTCGTACGTGCTTGCCCCTCGTCTTCGTCCTTGGCGAGTTCGAACGCACCCGGATCAGGTTCCGGGGATGCCGAGTCCCGTTTACCTGTTCACCGTCAGCCAAAAGCTGCACGTCCAGATAGACACACTTACTCAAGGACCCGTTGGGAATGCCTGTCCCCGGAGCGTCGACGGCACTGTGGGGCTGAGATGGCAGATCAGAAACAGAGGAAACAGGCGGAGGCGGCTGAACCGCACTGCTAGGGCCCGGGCTCGGGCTGACGCTTTCGATATTGCTCGCAATACCGGTATACTTTGCCAGGATGGCCTGTCTCCGAGCACGGCGTGCAGCGCGGGAGACTTCCTCGGACACTGCCATGTCCGCGTCGAGCTCGAGTTCGAGCTCTGGTTTTGGCTTGGGTGGGGGTTGGACTACCTCTGGCTCTGGCTTGAGCTCCGGGGTTCGAGAAGGTCGTGGTGGGGATATCCTTGGATCCGTGAGACGGTACAGACGGTACATTGGAAGATACACTCACTCGCCTTCTTCCCTGTCCGAGTCGGGCTTCTGCGGCGGTGGCGGGCGACCGTTGGAGGTGTCGGGAGGAGGAGGAGTGCGACGTCGTCGATGTTCTCGTCTGTCCCGGTCTCTGCTGTGCTCGCGCCTTCTCTCCCTGTCCCTGTCCCGCGAGCGATGTTCACGTCTGTCCCGTTCACGCCATCTTTCTTCCCGCCCCCTCTGTCGCTTCATACGCCCGTCCTCGCCATGGTGGTGGTGGTGCTCCCAGGATCGCTTTGCGCCTGCAGACACGTTAGTCATTCCTCGTAAGCGGGAGCAAGTTGGTTGACGGGGCACCGCACGATCGGAATCGTAAACGAAGACGAAATGAAAAAAAGAAACACCAAAGAAAACTGAACAGAAAGTCGTTGACGATGCCAAAACCCATTTTGGGTAGTGGGTCCGTGCGCCGCAACATAGCCTATACTGTAGGGTATATAATACTCGTAGATTAAGACTGTCTTCCTCTCGCTCTTGCTCGAGTGACTCGCGATGTCGTCTCCTTGGCTTGTTGCGTCGCCGACCGCGTTCGACGCGGGCTGAACCGCACCGCGACAGGTGCAGCGACCAACTTCCCCCGTGCCATGCGTTCGATCCGCTCCACATCATCTTCCTCCTCCTCTTCCTCTGACCCACGAGCACCCCGCACCAAAGATCCGTGCGTTTCCTTGTCATCAGAATCCGATGGCTCCGAATCCGCGTCCTTAACCTCCTGAAATGGTGGCAAGTCCCCATAATCACTGTCGCTTTCCTCCTCGTCCCCATCCTCGTCATCCTCGATACCTTCGAGCAATCCCTCGACCGCCTTTTCATCTTCAACCGCCGAAATCCCGTTATTCACCAAGGTCCCTCCAATCTCTACTTCCATCTGCTCCTCCTTGATTTCCTCCTTTCTCTTGTCCTTCCGTTGCGCGGGCTGCGATGGGGGTTCAGCTGATCGCGATCGTGCCCGCGTATTTAGAGAAGGTGCGTCAGCCCTCCTCCCCCTCGACGCAGACGGTCCTGCAGCGGAAGGACCATATACGGGTATACGTATTGCAGCAGCAGGTTCTTCATCCGCAACCAATGTCCTCTGCGAACTGGGTGGAATAGTTGGTGGTGGCATCCGCCCGCGTTCTTCTACCGCCCTCCTCGCTGGTCTTGTGACCTGGGTAAAGGTTGGCTCCTTCTCAGTGCGGCGGGGCGAGGCAATGAGCGTTGCCTGAGTAGAAGGCGGTGGGCCCGGACTGGCCCTTGGCGAAAACGGCACGGGGTATTCAACACTACAATGCCGTCATGAGCTCGATATCCTGTATGAAACGAACACGTACTCTTGATCTTCAAAATGATCGTAGTCGCGATCTCCAAAAAGATCACTCCCTTCAATTTCCTCCGATTTTTGCCTCTCCATATTCACCGGAGGACTTCTGTCTCTGCTTGCTTCGGTATCCGGTGTTTGTCTTTCGTCTGTAGAGATACGTGCCTTTTTCGCTTGTGCCCCCCGAACGTCTCGCCGGCGTACTTCAGGAGTGGCCCGGTGGCGTTTTACACGCTGTGGGACGATTTCTTCTTCGTCCTCGTCCTCGTCTTCGTCGTCATCGTCGTCAATAATCAAAACCTCTTCATCGTGTCGCGCAAAGTAATCGCGCGCAGCTCGCTGTTGCCGTCTCGGTACTGGCGTGTCGTGACCCCGTTCTTCTTGTCCCTCTATCCCATCCCAAGCCTCTTCTTCGTCCGACTCGTCCGACTCGTCCTCCTCCGCCAGCTGCCGTTGCAAATTACGATATTCATGCGATCGCGGATCATGTCCAAAATGATGTCCCACGTTGTGCAGTCGCCGTACATAATGCGCGATTCGCGGGTCCATCAGTTCTGGTCGCGTCTTGTAATGTTCCCGCCACGAATGCCACGTATGCCGTCTCGCCCACGCCCAGGATGGGTCTTCCGTCTGTGCCTATACGCGCGTGAGCGACACCGACGACACGTAGCCTGAGGACGTACCAACCGCTCGAGGTCTTTATAAGGCGCGTTCCCCATCCGTCCATCACGCAACGGACACCGCGTCGCGAGGTAGTACGCCAGATGGTCCCTGTCCTCTTCCGTAAACGCAATCCGTCTAAGAAACGAAGTTAGCACGCGCCTCAACCCCACCACGCCACACGCACCGTCTCGCTCCCTGACCAGGTGCACGACCTGGCATCCCCTGCTTCACAGGTCCTACATGCTGATACGTCCCCGAGCGAAGACAGGCTTGGACGAACCCGCGCGGTTCGACGTAGATAGACAGCCTATAGCGCTCCGTCGAAGAATAGTACCGCCGGCGCAGAAACTCGATGTCTTCCTGCTCGTCGACGAGGAGAACGTGCGCGGTGCGTTCGTCGGGGATGATCTGGCCACCGTGTCGCTATGTCGGATGAGTGGCTGTCCAAGGCATACGAGAGAGAGAGACGGACCTCGACGTCGCGGGTGATCTGACCGCGTCCCTGTGTGACACTCCTGTGAAAGCAGAATCTGACGGGCGCGCCGTCCTTGAGGAAGAGGTCGCCGTCGTCGGGCATGTGGTTGGCCTTCTGGGTGAGAAATTTCGAACCCCGAATCATGGTTAGGGTTCTGCTGATCTCATATTCATCCCAAAGAGGTAAGCCTAACCCTAACGACCTCGACCTAATGACTCGTCTATACACATCTGTCCCACCACCATCTCGTCTCCCAAGAAGAGCGAGTCCACGTACAAATTCTACGAGTGAGTCCGCGTGCCCGTGAAGGAACACATCGGGGACCACTGCGCCGGAAGCTCTACTGTCGCCCGGCCCTCGAGTCCCACCCCGAAGTCCATTGATTCAGCACGCGAGTCAATAATTGACTGCTTTTTTGCAGATGTATAAATGTGTACTTGATAAAGTGAGTGGGAGATCTGTCAAGTGTACCTTTGTCAACGAAACCGTGCCAGACGTTTGGATTCCAGCTGCGCCCTGAACCAACTTGTGTCGATGAAAACGGGTGCCCCGAGTCCATCCGTGAAACTGTAGCCAAGGCTATGAGGACAAACGGGCTTACCGCCGTCGAACGACAGGTTTAAACCGCCTAGAATACCCTTTCCGAGAGCGCTGCATTTTCCGTTCCGTGGTTACTCCTCGTATGAATGTGCGGTCAAAGGAACAGCGCGATGGTCTCGATATCCACGACGAGAACGGTAGACTCGCCTTTTCTGAGGATTTCAGAGGAGCGCGAGTCGCCTCGGATCCATGAAGCTGCTGTAGGTTCTGTGCCCCTACAAGCATGTCGCCGATGAAAGGGAACGATTGTTACTTTGAACACTGAATAGACCCATGGTTCAGCGTGATGACCTCGGACAAGGGAATAGACCACCTATAATATCAGCGTTGGTACTAACAAGACATGTCCAGGGCCGTCAATAATGTGTTCCGACATCAAACTTACTTTCTTCTAAGTGGCTGTGCACTTCAGCAAGTAGCCTGCTTGCTCGGCTGCGTCACAGCTCTACACCAACAACTTGCCCATCGACACTATGCCACTGGGCTTGGAAGCCCTATGCAAACGAATTCTTGACGAGATTGTTACTACCTCACATGCAATCGATCGTTCAGCATTAGCTCTTGCAAACAACGCGCAAAACTTGGACGTTTCTAAAAGGCTTCGGTTCCAGCTCGAAACAATCCGTATATCTGCTGATACTATTCTTGAAGCTATCACAGAAGCCTCCCTTACGGAGTATACCATTGATGATAGATTAGCCAACTGGCTGATCAGCGGAGAGCTACCTTCGTGTTTGGCCAAGTTGAAGGAGATAGACGATATGCTCAAGCCTAGCACTGGTCATGCTACGCTTTCTCTACAGCCTCTTAGTAGACCTGCCAGTGAAGACAAACTTACTTCAGCGATGGCCCTCTTTGAAAGACACAAAATTATGTTTCGTTTCTTGGCTACTCCCGACGTTTGGTGGGTTTCCTGGCCATGTCGGGATGTTTATTGGACTCAATGGTGCTGCCCAGGAACCATGAGAGACTCCGTCATCAGCCGCCAACATCAGAGGCACCCAGAGTGGGTGCTCTGCCTGTCCCGGGGTGCCATTGTCAGGAATCTTCGGTGACTAGCACGTATGTATCGTCGCTTTCAAACCGAGATATCTGTCTTATAAATGCGGCACCGACAGTATTAACATCGTGGATGGATCCTCGTCAAATGCGAACGAAGAACCCACGCTAAGACGTCAGACGGACTCTCACCGTGTGTATTCTGCTCTACGCATGGCTAACCGTTCACATCTTGACGGCAGGTCAAATGTTGGAGGAGGTCGTGCGATGGCTCACTGCACTGGACTGCACAGATAAACACAATCACATGATCCAGCTGCGTCAAAAAGGCACGTGCAAGTGGTTTCCCAAGACCGATGCATATAGAAAGTGGAAGAGTCACGGGGCGCAGTTTTTGTGGTTGCACGGTAAAGGTGGATATCTGATGCCTTTCGGGTCCGCGGTATTTCGCTAATGAACATGCTCACAGCTGGTTGTGGAAAGTCAGTGCTAATGTAAGTTCATCTTATTCATACCCGTGTTGGTATCGACCCCTGCCGGTTAGCGCGTCCACGATCGAGCACCTGAAAACTGAGCTACGACTAGAAGAGGTGGTGGTATTCTTCTACTTTGACTTCCAGAACGCGCGGTCGAGGAGCCCAACCGAAATGATGCGCTCCCTGCTCTTCCAACTGTGTTGTCACCTTCTTGACCTTCGCGTTCACCCCTTGGACATTCCGAGCAATATACTCGAACAGAAAAAAAAGGGTTCCTTGTCTCTCGATGACCTCGACAAACTGTCTGATTTTGCATCACGCGTTGCGAATTGCTTTATCCGCGAGCCCATCGTAGTAATTGTTGCTCTTGATGAATGTGCGGATACAGAGTCACTTTTACGCGCTCTTGTCAACCTCAATTTGGATGGCAAAGTTCGACTGGTAGTAACCAGCCGACCACACCAAGACATGATCCGTCATTTCGCAAAGCTTCCTTCCCTTTCCTACGAGGATATGGCCGAAGAATTGGCGGCAGACATAGAGTTGCATATTGAGCGGGAGGTGAGCTTACACAGTCGGTTGAAATTTGCCGATAAGGAGATGAAGAACGAGATCCACACAAAGCTGAATCAAAAAGCGGAGGGGAGGTATATCCTTGTTTCATGGGATTTGTCCGCGTCTCATCACTCTGGATTCCTAGGTTCCGCTGGGTTCAGTGTCAACTCGATGTCCTTAACCAATGTACGACTGCGGTGGAAGCGAGAGAAGTACTTGACAGTCTCCCAACTGAGCTTGAAGCGACATACGAGAGGATCCTTGATGAGATCGACGAGCGAAGGATGGAAGGACAGCTAGCCCGGCGCGTGCTCGTTTATCTCACTGTGGCATTGGAGCCACTCCGTCTGGTCCAAATTCTTGATGCCCTTTCAATTGACTTTTCATTGCCGAGGAAGATCATTCACGGGACACCATCGCCAAGAGCCGAACTCCTAAATATGTTGTCAAGTCTTGTAACGCACTACAAAGAGACGGATGTTATGTCATTGTCCCATTTCACCGTCAAGGTACGTGTCAATGTTCTCCACCTGTGAATCTTTCGCCAAAGTTCATTCTCCAGGAATTCTTGACTAGCCGAACAACACTCCCTATGTACCAGATCGTCCCGTGTGAGGCTCACGCCGAAGCAGTGCGGTCGTGTATGCGCTATATATCTACCTTCATAAAGCAAGGACCTTCCCGCAGGAACGCCGCCCCATCTGAATCCTGGCCAATGCTTTCTTACGTACTCTCTTTTGGATTGAGCCATCTCGCTCACGTCGATCCCGAGTCAACCGAGGTCCTCGAAGCACTACAGACTCTAGGAGCTGACTACCCTCCACGGCCGTCGTCAAGACACGACTTCGTACTCTATATCTTAATCGCTTATGCCTCCACTGAGCTTTTCCAAACATTCCTCTTTCGTCATAATCCCCTCAAGCCTAGGGTCGGAACCAACCCACTTGTATATGCCGCAGACTTGCGGAAGACCAACTATGGGATTGCTCTTTTAGCATGTGGCGCTGATGTGGACGCGCGTGGTTTAGCTATCGACGACTCCCATCACATATCACCGCTCGAGGTCTCCATCGACCGTGACGATGTTGTGCTTGTCAACGAGCTGTTGCAAAGGGGATGTCTGGTTACATCACAACTTCTCTCGTACACCGTCTGTCTCCCGTGGTGTAGTGCTCGTGTGCTCGTACAGCTTATGCAAACGGACGAGTTTGTGGAATGGGCTCATGCAATCGGAGAAGAAAAATTGTATCGCGGTGTATTCAATGGCGCAAGGCCGAACAGAGGTGATGTCTACAAGACAGACGTAGACCTTGTGGCGCTAGCACGAAGACTCCGTCAGATTGGCCAAGATATTTCTGCAGATAGTCGGTTCGGAACAGAGCTCATCGAGCGTGCGTTGCATGCGGCCTATATCTTAATGCTCGAGTATCTTCTTCCACCTGATCAGCCACCCCCTGCCCGCTTTCTCCTCTTAGCATCTACTGGTGATACGTCTGAAACAGTGTCTGTGGTCCGCTTCTTACTCGAGAAGGGAGTTGACACAAACGTGGTCTCGGATGGAAGCCGGGACACTGTTCTTCACCTTGCTGCAAGATGTCCATGGGAACCAAGGAGCATGGAGCTGACGAAAATGTTTACCGATGCTGGATGTAGCCCCTATAAACCGAATTCGTGGAATGAAACACCATTGTTCATCGCAGCGGAACGCAAATATCTCATAGTAGTGGAACACCTACTTTCGTCCAATATTCCGATCCCTTCCAACACTCTAACAATTGCGCTGGAGAAATGCCTGGCTCCACAGATCATTCAATCCATTGTTCGCAAAGGTGCCGATATGAATTCTAGGTTCAATGGAGAAACGGTCCTCAATCTTGCGATCAACGGATATAGTGAATCCGCATGTTTAGAGCTGATGAAGAGTTTCATCGAAGCTGGCTGTGATCCTACTACCTGCGTTGAATCAGTTCTGCACACCGCCATCAAACGCGAATATACTTCTGCGATCGATCTCCTACTTTCATATGATGTGGTGTTACCTCCGGATATCCTACCAATCGCGCTGAAGAAACACTTAGCTCCACAGATTATTCAAACCATGGTTCGTAAAGGTGCCGATGTGAATTCTATGCTGAATGGAGAAATCGTCCTCGATCTTGCGATCAAACGATATGGCGAACCCACGTGTCTAGGGCTGATGAAAACTTTCATCGGTGCTGGTTATGATCCTATTACCCGCAATTCCAAGGGAGGATCAGCTCTGTACACTGCCATCAGATACAAATATATCTCTGTGGTCAAATTCCTACTTTTGTGTCGTCCATCATTACCTCCCGATCTTTTTCGAACTGTGAATTCGACCATGTCGAATGAAGAAAGTAGACCACAAACTTGGGATGATAAACAGTTCATCGATGCAAAAAATGAATATCGCGCAGGAATGGAGAAAGTAATTTTATCTGGTATTCCGATCTCCTTCGACATTCTACCAATTGCACTGGAGTTACGCCTAGCTCCACAATTTATTCGAACCATAGTTCACGGAGGCGGTGATGTGAATTTTACGTTAAATGGAAAAACCGTCCTTGATCTTGCAATCGCTCAATACAGTGAACCCGCGTGTGTAGAGCTGACAGAGATTTTCATCGAAGCTGGTTGGGATCCTATCACCTGCAATTCCAAGGGAGAATCAGCTTTGCACACTGCCATCAGGTACAAATACATCTCTGTGGCCAAACTTCTACTTCCATATCATGTGTCGCTACCTCCAGATGTTCTACCGATTGCACCGGAGAAAGGCTTTGCTCCACAGATTATTCAAACCATGGTTCACAAAGGTGCTGATGTGAATTCTACGCTGAAGGGCAAAACCATCCTCCATCTTGTGATCAATCAATACGGCGAACCCATGTGTTTAGAGCTGACGAAGAGTTTCATCGAGGCTGGTTGGGATCCTACTGCTTGCGATTCCAATGGCAAGACAGCTCTGCACACTGCCGCTGAAAGAGGTTATATTTCTGTGGCTGAACTCCTACTTTCACACCATGTGCCGTTACCTCCGGACATTCTCCCAATCACGCTGCAGAATACCCCTTACATGAATCCTCAGATGATTCAATTCCTGATTTGCAAAGGTGCCAATGTGAATTCTATGTTGAATGGAAAAACTGTCCTCCATCTTGCGATCAAGAATCAATATAGCGAACCCACGTGTTTAGAGCTAACGAAGAGTTTCATCAAGGCTGGTTGGGATCCTACCGTCTGCAGTTCCGATGGAGAGACAACTCTCCACACTGCCACTAGCAGAAATTATATTTATGTGGCTGAACTCCTGCTTTCGCACCATGTGCTGTTACCTCCAGACATTCTTCAAACCACGCTGCAAGACAACCCTTACACGGATCTTCGGATGATTCAATTCCTGATTCGCAAAGGTGCCGATGTGAACGCTACGTTGGATGGAAAAACCGTCCTCCATCTTGCGATGAATGGATCTAGTGAATCTATATGTTTGGAGTTGGTGAAGTATTTCATCGAGGCTGGTTGCAATCCCATCACCCGCGATTCCAAGGGAGAATCGGCTCTTTCCACTTCCATCAAACGTGCATACATGTCTGTGGCTGGTCTCCTGCTCTCATATCCGATCGACAAAGGTACCGAAACAAATTCTACCACGGGTACAAGAAAGACTGTACTTCATCGTGCTGTCATGAATCACAAAGAATCAGATAGATTGCAACTGGTGAAAGGATTTATCGAAGCAGGATGCGATCCTACTTCCTGCAAATGGACGAATGCGACAGCCCTGGAATTTGCCATCAAATACAACACCCCTTCGGTAGCTCTTTGTTTACTCGGGCACTGCGACCTCCCGCTTCCTTCAGACATCCTTCCAACCGCACTACGGCAACGCTCAGCTCCACGGGAAAATCAATTGCTCGTGAGCCGTGGTGCTCAAATTCACTGGCATGATATCGCCGAGCTTGTTGATGCCTCATATACCGGACGAAATTATCAGGAGGTCATCGAAATTTTGAATACTGCGCGCAAAAGGAAGATGAGAGACAGGAGCCCAGAGGACATGGCCATTCTGCTGCGAGGCTGAAGCTGGAATGACTGGACCTAGGTATGCAGGATGCCACCAGATGAACGTAGTGCTCACACTTACTTGCACTAGGTTATAGCAGCGACGTCAACCACAGCGCAGGCGTGTAGTTTATCATGGCGACAGAAACGGGTGACGATATCATTTGAGAGAACATTTCATAGTATTTATGAGAACTGGATGTATCTTAAAAAGATCGAGGTTGAGTCCTAGCGCTGCCAGTCTTGAACACTTGGAATTTTTGGATGCCCCAGGATGAGTCCATGCGCGGACCATTGATGCCTCTCGGATCACTCACCGTAATCGTTGTTACTGAGAATTTCATCTGAGTGAGTGTCCATAGCTCGGCAACGAGTTCCTGTGTTTAAGGTATGATTTCGAGGAGAGGGCGAGCATCATTCCTGGACAAGAATCCATTATATCTCTCGAATAGCATTGGTTCCGTGTGGATGGCGACAAGTCAAAACGCCTGACCGGCCAATGCAAATTCGAGGTTGTGACTTTTCGATTTGATAAGTACTCACTACGAATGACGTCTGTTCTTGCCTCTGCCAAAGGTCCAGAGCGAGTCTTGGATGTGCAGCCGATCGAAGCAGCGCAATAGACAGTGGTGGTCCCCGTCGTCCAACATGGATCTTGCGACTGACCACTGAGAAAATCGCGCTCACAAAAAGAAATTAGGCGAGAGAAAGACCACGCCAGATCGGAGGACCCACATTGGACATATGAGCCTCACTGGGGTTGCTCGACTGCACCGCCAATGCGAGTGGGGTGTGGTTAGGAACAATGAAGATACCGAGGTTTGACTCATCCGAGTCCCATGAGTTGCAGCTATCTGAGGGTTGTTGAAAAAGAATGCATCATACGATGTCCAGTGCATCGGCGACGACGACGCGGTGGTCGTTGTACTTGGGGCTGGAGAACTCCTAGGCTTGTCCTACCTCCTCCGAAACAGAAAAGACGGGGAACTGTACGCGGATGAACGACACGTCTTTTTCTGCGTTTCCTTGCTGGTTCTCGTCAGCGAGTCAGAAGCGGGTGTGACGTCACCAAGTTGTTCACCCTGTGCAGCCAACACAAGCTGCCGTCGAAGAGGACCAGCACCCTGTCTACAAAAAAACCCCCCGTCCATATTATTTAAATCTGGACCTACTCGAACGCGCTTTCGTACCTTATAGCGTGCGATCTCGGCAGTTTCGATCGGAAGACTTGTCGATGGACAATGAAGACTTTGACGCTTTGCCAGACCAGGTCCTTAGTAACAACCCAGGCTGGGCTGTTTGAAGGCAAACAAGCGAAAACCAAAGAAATGAAACGTAGCGAGGTCGATGGAAGATCACCCAAAATGCCTAGTTACCTGAGGTACCTTGTTCGGAGATACCCCTGGCCATACATCCGTAAGCTCACGGAATACACGTCCCATACCAGTTGGGCAGATGGTACAAATGTAACGAGCAAGCATGGTTGCAAATCAGAGTACACGTGGAGGTGAGTGTGAACGATGAACGTGAAGAATAAGATTAGATCAATAACCTAACGAATGCTCTGCTACAAGAGTCACCGTCGTTTCAAAACAGTTGGGCGTGCTACAAGTCTTCACCTTCGTCAATCACCTCGATGACAGTCTCCCCTTCGGTATAATAACTCGGAACGCTCGCCACCAGACTCTCAACATACCAATAATTCTCCCTCCCATGCCGCTCCTCGTCCTCGACCATCTCGACCCACGTCCCACACAACCCCATCCCAACCACCATCTGCCCCGCCACCGCCTCGTCCACCAAGATCGTGAGGGGGTCCACATACGGATTCCACGGGTCCGCATGTTCGTCAAAGAGCCCATCGGGAATCATCTCAGGGATCACCGGCCTCGACCCGGGCTTGACCACCGGCGCCGGAAACTCCACCGTCGCCTCGTCCTTGGACCCCACCCACGGGTCCAGGACCACCCTGAAAAACCGTTCGGCGGGCCCTGGACCCCCAGGCGGGGTCACCGCGCGAATCCGCCGCGTCGCATGCTCGACGATCCCCGGGCGCACGACCAGCGGGAGCACCGTCGGGCCTAACAGTGGCATCAACCACGGCACGGTGACGTCTGTCCACGAGGCAGTCGTGTATTCTTCCGCACACACCGCCGCCGTCCACGGATCCCCCGCGACCGGTATCTTGGTCACCGGGACCTGTTCCGCGTCTAGGTTGTCTTCCATGACTTGTCTGGCGGTGATGGAGTCCAGGACGACGTCGGAAGGGACGACCTCTACATCGTGTGCCTTGAGCTCTGTCTCAAACGCAGAGCTCGTGTCGCTCGTGACGCCGTTGGGGACGGAGACGGGTGGGACAGTCGAGGAGATTCGGAGGCTGGGGTTCCCTTGGATACCCCAGCATTCCCTGCATCCAATGTCGAAGTGACCCGGTAGCATTTGACCGAGCTTCGCGGTCGCAGGGAGTTCTGTGCGGGCGCGTGCGGCGACGGCGACGGCGCACTCGAGGTCGTTCGTGTGTGTGACTGAATCGGCAAACACATTGTTCCGGAGCATGAAGCGCAGAAAGAAGTGGAGTACAGTAGGTGCGATGAGCAGATTTTTCTCCGTCCTGTTAATGGGTCAGACGGGCCACGTGAGATGAGACATACTGACCAGATGAGGCCTGTGTCGCGCATGTACGAGGACAAAAACACCTTGACAGTCTTTTCCATGTCGCCGAAAAAGGCACGGAGACGTTGTGCTTCGGCTGTTGATTCGTCAGGACTCGGTTCAAGTTGTTTTCCGGGTAGCGCGGCCTGTTCGAGGTAGTCCTGGACGATGTCCACCTTGGTATGTTTAGCCCTCGGCCCGTCGCCTTCTTCGTCGGATGCTTCCTCGCCATTGTTGGGACCATCTACCTGACCTCTCTTGTTCTTGATTTTCTTGTATATTGGTATGCTAGACAAGAGTCCGATGTAGAGGCGGAACTGTACACGTCATCCATACAGCATCCCATCGCGATGAACACGCCTACCTGATCCCACATGAGCCTGACGCCCTGGGATATCTCTGGCCATGTTCGCCCGACGCGAAAGTCGTCTGCTGCAAGAGAGATGCGGTCCTCAAACCTGGTGTGGCTATCCAAACGTGTCAAATCGGATCGACGGGATCACTGATCTTACTTTTCAAATGAGGTTTCGCTCATCGTACGCTGTGCTTCACCTTCCTCCCACTCCTCCCACCATGGGATCAGTTTCCCCGTCTCGTCCTTGGCGTGACCTGCGTTCTTGCGCTTCTTGTTCGCCTTGCGTCTCAGCGCTGCCTCTTCCTCGTTGAGGACCTTGACCGTCTGAATGCCAGCCCACGCGTCGACTTCCACGTTGCCTGTGACGCGGCTGTACCCACTTG